>JBBBDQ010000398.1:4102500-4325000 GCA_037127315.1 Ascarosepion bandense
ACACACACACACACACACACACACACACACACACACACACACACACACACACACACACACACACACACATATATATATATATATATATATATATATATAAACTATTTCTGTGAACATTTTTAAAAATAAATAAATAATTTTAATAAATTAAATATGTCGGTTGCTAATTCAATTTCGTTAATCTCTGGAACATTTCGTAACATTGTTTTTTTTATTTGTTTACATTGCGATACATTTCAGAGAAGATATGATTATTTAGGAGAAATCGAAAATGGTGTATATTATGTTGTTAGGTGTCACACTTTCATATATATATATATATCGCTCTTTTAAAATATATTGGCTCTTTTATTTTAATTACATTGAGCTCTCTTCCTGTAAAATTTTTGATATTAAAAATTAACATTAATTAGGATCAGATGTTTGGATTTACCTTCCTACTTTTCCGTTTGGATTAAAGTATTTTAATAATATATATATATATATATATATATATATATATATATATATATATTACTCGTCTCGGGTTTTTCTTTAGGGTATGTACTTTAACTGATGTTCACGTGCTTAGCTCTTTCTTTTTTACAACCATTTTTTCCTTCCGCGTATATACTCGGAGGGTTTTTCGAAACGAGTATAGTGATGAGTTTACATTTATATATTTATATATATATTAAAATTTAATATTTAATATTAATTAGGATCGGATTTTGGAATTTACCTTCCTGCTTTTTCCGCTTGGATTAAAGTATTTAAATAATATACATACATATATATATATATATATATATATATATATATATATATATATATATAAAGAACTAATTTTCATAAATGAGGGCTATATCATTTCATTTTTTCTTGCATTCTAATTTTTCACATCATTCTGCTTTTATGTCTTATAGTCTAATGATATACATACTTAATTTGTTATTATTCTTTGATGTTTTTATTCTTACTTTTATATTCTGATTTCATTCATCATTCTGTTTAACATACATTCTTAAGCAGGAGACGCAGTCTAACTTTCTCAATTTCTCTCTGTGTCTTTCTTACTTTCTTTCTTTCTATCTTTCTCAGTGTTTCATATCTATCTATCTATCTATCTATCTATCTCAGTTTGTTCTTATCTATCTCTCTCTCTCTCTATCTATCTATCTATCTATCTATCTATCTATCTATCTATCTATTTCAGTCTGCTCTATCTATCTATCTATCTATCTATCTATCTATCTATCTATCTATCTCAGTTTGTTCTTATCTATCTATCTATCTATCTATCTATCTATCTATCTATCTATCTATCTATCTATCTTTATCTATCTATCTATCTATCTATCTATCTATCTATTTCTATCTATCTATCTATCTATCTATCTATCTATCTATCTATCTATCTATCTATCTATCTCAGTTTGTTCTTATCTATCTATCTATCTATCTATCTATCTATCTATCTATCTATCTATCTCAGCCTGTTATACATATCTATCTATCTATCTATCTATCTATCTATCTATCTATCTATCTATTTCAGTCTGCTCCTATCTATCTATCTATCTATCTATCTATCTATCTATCTATCTATCTAAGTTTATCTAGAGATTAACCAAAATAAAAAAAAATTGTTTAGCATTATTGCATATATTGTGAGTGTATGAAAATGCTTTTACTAACTTTGAGTGAGGGTTACTCACACCAAAATCAATAACAAACTATCAATTGCTAAATCGACTGCTTGGAAGGTTGGGTCAATGTGTCGTGCTAGGAAGTTTTTCCTACCTTAGTCCATCTTACACATATACAAATCAACTATGCAACCGTGCAGTGAATACTCTTGTCATATCTGGTCGGGATCCCCTGTCATTCATCTCAGGATTCTCGACAGGCTCCAAAGGAGAAACTGTAACGTGATCGGTCCCGACCTGTCAGCTCGATTCCAGTTATTTCTCACCGGATTAATGTGACTTCTTTCCGTCTATTCTACAAATATTTTCATGGCTTCTGCTTTGATGAGCTTAGCTCACTGATGCCCCCTATAAAAGATATTACTCGAGCAACCAGACTGGCAACAATGTCCCACCTTTTACAGTTAAATCAACCAAATGCATCTACCACTTCGATTCCAGCTATTTCTCACCGGATGCATGTAGCTTCTTTTTGTCTATTATACAAATATTTTCATGGCTTCTGCTTTGATGAGCTTAGCTCACTGATGCCCCCTACAAAAGATATTACTCGAGCAACCAGACTGGCAACAAGGTCTCACCTTTTACAGTTAAATCAACCAAATGTATCTGCCACTTCTACTTCATCAGCTTCCTCTCTCGCACTTCCATATATTTGTTTATTTGACAGTTACAATCTCCAATAATTTAAATGCAATGTCAATTCCCATCACCTGTCCACTTGACTCCAGTCCTTCCCTCGCCATTTCCCCTTCACCTCGTGTATCTTGTTCTTTTTCGTTCTCACTCTACACTCGCAATTGTCTTCACACTGGTATTTCCCTTTCTCCGACACCTACTTTAACCGGTTTAACGTTCTCTTCGCTGTCCTCCTGCTCAAACATTCACACTTCTTCTATGTAGCATCAGTGTCGCTACCGCCTTGCTCGTAGTGAAACAATTAAAAAAAGAAGCTTGACATGTGTTGTTAACTGAATCGTCCCCAACAACCTCTAGAATATATTCTTCATGGTCAGGCGTACATACGGATCTCGGCGCTCCTTTTTCTCGTTCCAGGGATTTTGTATAGGCAAAGAGACAATAAACAGCAGCAAAGGTTGAATGACGTAGAAGAGCAATCTGATACAGCCGTACAGTCTCGCGTCCATTGTCATTCACGCGTCCGTATGTAGTAAGCGTCCACTATATGAATACCCAGCCATTGTTAAAAGGAACACTCTTCAGCTAACTCACTATTACACACTTAAACCTTTCAAAATAGACTAACCACAAATATACATGAATGACAAATATAACCTAGTCGGCATGGCAACACAGCGCCATTTACAGTACACTTTCTTTAAAGCTCTGTAATTTGAATATAAATTGCATTGACCTCTCCACCTTGATCAGTTTTAATATTAATCTAATTAATATTAATTAAGATCGGGTTTTGGGGATTTACCTACCTGCTTTTCCTTTTGGATTAAAGTTATTATATATATAAATTATTGGTTGTACGCAACCGTATTATAGCAATAATTAAATTAAATTTGATAAGGAAAAGAGAAAAAAAGAAAAGAAAAGAAAAATATAGAGGGAATTATTTTTCCTTTTATTGTCTTCTCATCCATCTCCTTGCAAGCACTAGATCCTGATAATATGAAGTCCAAGGAGGCACTCTCTCTGCTTATAGAGAGATGGCCTCCTAGACATAATATACAATGATTCCAATGCCTGCAAGCAAAATAAAGCGTGCGAACCAGATAAAACGGAAAACTAGTCCACACTAAAGTCAGTCACACAATCTCTGCTATTTATAAGATTCTGAGTAATAACTGACGCGGATGTGTTCCCCAGTTGGTTTATATATATATATATATATATATGAACATAAATTATCGCACATTGAGTGCTGTCTTTAATAAATTACTAATCGATGCAATATAACAGAACTATAAACGTTATACTTCTACTCCATCGGCTTTTTTCTCGCGCTTCCTGTCTGTGGAATTCTCTTCCACAAGTTTGCGTTCCCGACAGCTACAATCTCCAGGTGTTTAAATGTAGGGTCAATAGACACCTCCTATCACATTAACTCCCAATTATTCTCAGAAAACTCTCATTTACCCAAGGTATCCTTACTCGCCTATCACCCACCCTCTGACATTTCCTATATTTAACTATTCTCGGTATCCTTACCCGCCTATCACCCACCCTCTGACATTTCCTATATTTAACCATCCTTTCTCCACTCTATGTAGCCCCCTGCGCAGCAGTGGCCTTGCTCGGGGTGAAACGCTTATAAAAAAAATAAAACTTATGAATATACATTTTTCACATCGATACCATGGCTTACACAATTTTTAGGTGCTTATTGATTCAATTCAGCCCCTGAATATGGCATTAGGCAAGAAACTTTGCGTTGTAATTCTGCCGATGAACAATTTTTTATTAATATATGTATATGATATAGTTTTAATGTAAAGGTTTCAGTATCAGAGACAGAGCTTATGTAAATATAAATCTGGGCATTGAATTCAACACTCAGAAAGGAACAAGCTGGTTCATGTCAATCGTCATGGCTTTAGCACTGCATTTAGCATAAGTTTTAGAATTTTCTTTAATCCTCAAACAAACATGTATAGATAGATAGATAGATAGATAGATAGATAGATAGAGAGAGAGAGAGAGAGAGAAAGAGCGTTAGTTATAAAGAGTTAGAGATTGACAGCTCGAATGTATATATACAGCATACGATGGGCAAATTGTCTAAATTACACAAAATTTAAAATAATTTGACATCTCATTTTAACAGATATATTTACCAAAAATTCAAAAAAATGATATTTTAAAATTTATATATAAAAAAATAAATATATTAAATAAAAACACCGAAAGCAGTATTGATATTCCTAAACTTTAGTAAGTTTAGTGAAATGAAATTATATTATTAGGCAATCAAACAGAAGTAATTCATTGTAAAAATAAAATACATATACAAAAATATGAATTTAAATCAGTTGTGATTCAAAGCTGACAAACACAAAGGTGACCAGCATTTTCTTACTGAAATTATCGGCCACTTGTTCAATCTTCAGTTTTTCCCGCCCATATTTGTGTACCTTTACGGTTCTGTTCATGGTAAAATTTCTACCACCGCAATAAGCTCATTGAACGTTAATGCTCTTAATGTTAAAATAAAACAAATAACACGCATTTGTGTTTTATCGTTTCTGCCTGACTGAGCGCAATTCCTAATCTTCGAAAATCCGCTGACGATAGGCTAAGTCTTTTCTATCTGTTCTTTTATTAGATTTTTTTGTGCCTATCATTAAAGAATAAATAGGCGGTGCCCGTATTAAAGAATTCTCCCACCGTTGTATTTAATGTTAGCACCACCAACGAAAAATTTTTTCTTCTTTCATCTGCACCGATACTAAATAACTCGAACGCATCGGTGAATGAGTCGCAACTTGGCACTCACTAGACGATAATCCAAGGATTTGGAGTTTAATCCCTTAATACCTTGAAATAAAAAAGGGAAATTATCCATATTCAATTTTTTTTATATAAAACATTCGCTTTTAAATAAAACGTCCAACCGTATAATTTTTTAAATAACTCGAGTTGCTTTAGTCCTCATCTTTGTTGTTATTATCACAAGATTTCTGCCTCTGTGCTCTTCGAACATCATCCAGGGAATTTTGAAATGAACCCTTTATATTAAATTTTTCTTCTCCCGCTGCCCGTGTCTACAGAATGTGCATTGTCGTGCAATGAATAACAGTTCCAAACGAGAAATTGGAAAGCCGCATTCGAATTCCAGTTATGTCATATCTGGTCAGGCGCCCCTGCTGTTCGTCTCAGTGTTCTCATCAGGCTCAAAAGATAATCTATAATGTGATTTATCCCGACCTGGCAGTTCGACTCCAGCCACTTTCTCACCGACGGGATGTGACTTCCCTCTGTCTCTTCTATAAATATTTTCATGACTTCTGCTCTGACACACTTCGGTCACTGGTGCCCCCTTCACAAGAATTTACTCAGACAACCAGACTGGCAACAATGTTCCAGTATTTTACAGTAGGTCAACCAAATGCAGACGAGAAATTCTACTCCAGCAGCTTTTTTTCTTACGCTTTCCGCCTGTAGAACTCCATTCCACATACTTTCTTTCCTGACCTCCAGGAATTTAAATGTAAAGTCAATTCCCATCTCTTATCCATTTGACTACAGTCCTTTCTACATCACCCCGTTTATCTTGTTCTTTTCCTTTCTCTCAACATTTGCAACTGTCTTGACTTCTGTGTTGGCATCTTGCTTTCTCTTTCACCCCTATAGCTGGTTTGTCTTTCTCTTCACTCTCCTCTTGTCTAAACGCTTACTCTTATGTAGACCCCTGCACATCAGTAGTGGTACCGCTTTGTATGTAGTGAAATGATGAAAAAATAGTTGAATAGATTGCGTTTAATTACGCACAAATAAGGGATAGGAATTATCTATTTCCCCCTCCAATTAGGGAGACATACTGGGTTATGGTCATCAGCAAAAGGTGCAACCCAAAATGCCAAATACAGGTGGGGGATACCAGAATAAAGCAAGTACAAAAATTTAAATACCTAGGAAGTGTTCTAACAGGAGATGGAAAGTGCGACACAGAGATTCGAAGGCGTATTGGCATGGCAAAAGGCGCGTTCCAGAAACTGAGTAAACACACTAACACACAGGAAAATTTCACTAGAAACAAAGAAAAGAGTGCTGGATTGCGATGTAATGTCAGTTCTTCAGTACGGCAGTGAATGCTGGAAAATATCATCGAAAATGAGGACAAAATTGGAAGCAGTGGAAATGTGGTTCTACAGAAGGATGCTTCGGATATCGTGGACAGAGGATGCAAGCAACGATGAGGTGTTGGAAGAATGGCAACAAAAAGGAAATTAATACTGAGCATCAGGAAGAGACAACTGAAGTTCCTGGGACACGCAATGAGGAAGGAGAGATTGGAGAACCTGATACTGACTGGCCAGATAGAAGGAAAGAGAGACAGAGGAAGGCAGCGGATAACATATTTGCAGGGCCTGATCAGGTGGATGACGGAACGGGGGTTGGCAGGTGTAACAGGAGCAAACATACTAAGAGCCACCAGGGATAGGAAGACGTGGAGAACCATGATCGCCTACGTCCTGAAGGGACAGGGCACATAGAAGAAGAAGATTGGATTCTATAGTCTTGGTTGGCAACCGGTCTACTTCATCCAGAAGATAAAGACGTTTGCGTTAAAAAAAGACAAATTTCAGAAGTATAGACCACTCCCGCGTCGATGTCGAGGAATCCCCGACGGCTTATGCTTCATTGAGAGCAATGTCTTTTGGTCCTTACGTATTATCGGGAGGACCTTTGTGGCCCGCTTATAACACTAAGGAACTGGAAAAATCAGGCTTTCATCACCTCAACGTCAACCACAAGTACAACTTTGTGGATTCGAACACCGGGGCTCATACGCAGACAGTGGAACGCCTATGGGGATCGACAAAGTGGCGAAACAAGAAGCACTGTGGCACTGCACGTCACCATTTGGAGTCGTATTTGGCCGAATTCATGTGGCGGAAGCATGTTGCCTGTACTGATGTCTTTGAGTCACTTTTGGAAGCAATTGCGACGTTCTGGCCTCCGGAATTACAAATGTAATGTTATTTTATTGTTTTAACCGTTTTAATAAATAATTTACTTTAATTTTTGAGTCGTTTTTTTAAAGGTCCTCCCGATAATACGTAAGCACCTGTCTTTTTTTATAGAATTTTCTAGGGATATCGTATTTTACTCTTATTTAATAATGCTCAGTTATTGATCGCTCCCTTTCCATTTAGTCTAAGGGACCAGCCCAAAATTTTCTGAATGTTATCGTGAACGAAAAGCATCTGAAGTTTGCAGGAAGACACAACGTCCGTAACATTGTATTGATGGCAGGAAAGACAAAGACAATAGTACGCAGGTGAATAATGTAAGTAATGAGTGTTCCTCATTCAAGAAATTCAGACATAATTTCGAGTTGCTATTAAAACATTCAGACCATCGTTTTCCATCGTATTTTTTCTCTTTTTTTTTTTTTTGCTTTCACATCTAAGGGAAACACTGCATAAATTTATTATCTATCTATCTCGTATATATTTTTTATCGTAGATCACATAATAAAAATAATATACACACACTCGTTTTATACTCGAGTGATTCAATGTGCGTTGTAGTGCAATGGATATCGACCCGAAACCTCAAAGCGGGGGTGCCGAGTTCGAATTCCAGTTGAATCCTTTGCATTCACTTACGCACAAATAGCCTAGGGAAAGGTATTAATCTGTCTCTTCACCCCAATTGTGGATTAAATAATAGGACGGATTGGGTTCTATGGTCTTAACTAACAACCAGTCTATCGCCGAAAGCAATCGCAACCTGCTGTAGGATAATCTTCTGGTCAGTCAGTCATGTATCTTACGAGACATGATCGCCCAAAGCGTGTATCACGTATGCCACTCAATTGAAGTCAGTCAATGACACGCGAATCCTCTATGTACAGATCCTTTCGACTAACCTGAGGAATCAGTTTCTCACTGATGTCATACAAATACACACCTTATGATTATTGTAATTTTTTAAATATAAGGTGTTGAAGCTTTTACTACAATCACCAAATATTTTCTAACAATATGCCGAAAGTTTATACTAAAATTACGAATGTAAAATTAAACAAAATTTGCATAAAAATGCACCACCCTATTTACCACAACTTCTCACTGAATACCCGGCTCATTTTTAAAGAACTT
This sequence comes from Ascarosepion bandense, assembly GCA_037127315.1. NCBI lineage: Eukaryota > Metazoa > Mollusca > Cephalopoda > Sepiida > Sepiidae > Ascarosepion > Ascarosepion bandense. Next base: position 4,110,989 of record JBBBDQ010000398.1, read on the forward strand.
TAGGGTTTTGGGTAATACCGTTTGAAAAAAACGGGTTTAATATGGTTAAGGCACAATATCCATTTACAATATCCATTTACAATATCCACACAGTTTTAACAAAAAATACCAAAGAAAAATAAAGATTTATGTTTATAAAGAGACAGAAAATTGTACTTATTGAAGCAGGACATTTGAATTATTCCAATTTGTTTTTATTTTAATGAGGTAATTTATAATTTGGATAGGATACAGTTGAAATTTCTTGGGCCCTTATATATATATATATATATATATATATATATATATATGGATATCAACAAATATATATATGTGTGGATGTCAATAAATACATATAGGGATATGCAATCCATAAATGGACATATATAAATATTTTTCAGCAGTTAATAAAACAGTTCTCCATGGAATATAACAGGGCTATGAATTATATATTAATATATATACATAGATCTTACCTCTATAGCACGAATCGGAATTTCATGCACTATGCGATCATCAGTTGTTTGTTAAGAACTGGTTTCATACTGAACGGTTTGCATATGAACTGACAACATAGTTAATGAAGCTCCGAGTTGTGCTATAGTTTTTCCCTTCTACATCCCCGTTTTTAAACATTAATCATTTATTTACCTCGATCTGGCTATGTTGATCGAGGTGGGAAATCGTTTGGCCAGCCGGGTTTTCAATTTTATTTTTAAAAAATAATACCATCATCATGAGTGGTAATCAAAAATATTTTTCTTACTTTATAGCGGTAATTAGGTTTTGTACCATTAATCATATTTTCATATATATATATATATATATATATATATATATATATATTAAAAATGCCCTTAACAATTGAAAGAATTTAAAGAACGCTATTTTTATAATGTTAACTAAAAATTACATAAAATACTGTCACATGTGGAGATATTGTTTATTTTGCTGTATTGACGGATTCAACCATTTTCTTTTGATTTCTTGATACTGTTGTATTCATTTCGTTTTGTCATTATTAGTTGCTTGGTTTAAATAAATTCATTTCGTTTTTTCCCTTGAAAAGTCCGCATTGGATGAAATGTATTGGCAACTAGTACAGTTTTACTACTGTCATATATATATATATATATATATATATATACGCTTTACATCCTGATTGAGCACTCTGGAGGAATGGTAAATTTTGGAAAAAAACAGTACCTACTATAACATTTACGCATCGCTCATTCAGTAATAAATTAGAGCACTCTGGCTACTGGCGTATGATACATCATACGTTAAAAGTCTGCCTTCTTCTGCCGAGCTCCCCTAGCTCAGAGGTAGAATCGCCGACTGACGCCATGTTTGTCGGGTTTCAATCCTGTGTTAAAACCAATTGGATGTCTTATCGTAAAGATGATCTACGAAACAGATCTGTCTGTGGATGACTCTATATACTCCCGGCCAAAATTTTTTTTTTTAAAGAAATTATGTATTTCGAAATATTTTTCGTATTTATTACCAAGTGGATAATCACCCTAAATTTATTTCATTCTTTCGTTGATAAAACTGCAATATAGGTAATTATTAAATGTTTAGAAATTCATTTGATGCACATGTTATTGTGCAGTATTAAAAAAGTAACCATTTTATTTTCATTCACAATTGTTTTTGTACTTCTTTTCATGTACCGTGTCCCTTCAAGACGTAGGCGATCATGGACTTCCACTTGGCTCTGTCTCTTGTCGTTCTCAATAATGTTTTTTGGTATCTCTTCCAAGCTTCGCTCCGTCAACCATTTGCTCAGATCTTACAAGTATGCTCCACGCTGCTTTCCCCTGTATTTTCTTTCATTTATCTAACCTGTGAGCATCAAGTTCTCCAGGCCCTCCTTCCTCATTACGTGTTTCAGGTTGCTCATTTGTCTCTTCCTGATATTTATTATCAGTTTTCTTCTGGTTTGCATCCTTCCTAACACCTCATCGTTGCACACATGCTCTGTCCATGGTATCCTCAGCATCCTTGTGTAAAACCACATTTCTGCTACCTCAAGCCTCTCCTTGATCTTTGATGAGATCGACCAGCATTCACTTCTATACAGAAGGACAGATATCACATACCAATCCAGCACTCATTTCTTTGTTTCTATTGAGAATTTCCTGTCTTTCAGTACTCTGGTTAGCTTCTGAAATGCGTCTTTGGGCATATCAATGCGTCTTTGGATCTCCGTGTCACATTTTCCATCCTCTGTCAAAACACTTCCAAAGTATTTTAATTTTTTACTTATTTTATTTTAGATTGTTCAACTTGCATTTGGCATATTGGTCTTCTCTTTTTGCTTCGACCATACATTCAGTTTTTTTGAGGTTTATGCTCAATCCTTTCTTTTTACTTTCTCTAGAAGGTCTTGAATTTTCCTTTCCGTGTCTGCTATCATCACCGTGCCATCCACGTATGGGATATTGTTGAGATTGTCACCCGTAATGACTAATCCTGGCAATTCTTTTATTTTTCTCGTAATTGCTTCGCTGTACAGGTTGAAAAGATCCGGTGAGAGAACACATCCTTGTGTGACGCCCCTTTTTATTTTTGCATAATTGCTGAGTTTACTTCCTATCCGTGCACAAGCGGTTTGCTGCCAATATAGATTCTTGATTAACCTAACGTCTTTTCCGAGGTTGTCGAGCAAGATCAAGTCTATGTGTCGTCCTTTGTCAAGCGCTTTGTGTAGTCTATAAAGCACAAAGTTCCTTCTATATTGCTCGTTCAGATTGCATTCTGAGCATGAATATTGCATTCCTCGTTCCGTTATCTTTAACTAATCCACATTGTTCCTGTTCTATCTCTGGGCTGATACTGCTGTGCGCTCTGTTCATCAGAATCCGGATGATGAGTTTTGTTATGTGTCTCATTAAACTGATTGTTCGCTGGAGCTCTCATTCCTTTGCACCTGGCTTATTTGGTTGTGTTATGAAGATTGATCTGCTTAGGTCCTCCGGTATATTACCGCTGCTGTAGATTTCATTTAATATTTCTGTTAGTCTGTCGACCTCAAAGCCTTCTAGAGACATCAACATCTCTATTACAATTTCGTCTGGTCCTGCTGCTTTGTCTCTCTTCAATTTGTCCATTGCCGATACCACTTCGGATTTTAATATTTCTGATTCATTCGTATTTTTTTGCATTGTTGGTTGCTCTCTGTTGTCGGGGAAGGGATCTCCAATGTACTTGAACCATCTCTGAAGTATTTTCTTTTTCTAGTATTAGTGTGCCATCTTTTGCTATTATATATCCTATTGTTGAGCATGTCTTTTGCCCTTTTAGTTCCTATGTTTTTGTGCATCTCCCCATTATTTGTTGTGCTCATTCTCCCTACTTCAGCGCATTTGTCGTTGAGTCCTCTTTCTTTAGCCTGTCTACATTTGCTAAGTATTTCTTTGTGTAGTCTCTAATATTCGGTTCCATATATTGGCATCGATTTCTCTCTCTTTCGCATCAGGCCAAGAATCTCTTCGGTGATCCACTCGTTTTCTTTCTGGTGTGCTTTTCCTTTAGAAATGATGTCCTTCGCCTATGTCACAAGAGCCGCTCTCAGTGCGTCCCATTTTGAGCTTCCATTTCCAATTTGTCTTTCGTATATCGTTTTCTCGCTCTCCGTGTAGATTTCCTGTAGATTCTGTTCATTCGTGAGTCTATTGTACTGCAGCCTTAGCGCTGTGTTAGGTTTCTTTAATCTTTTTTACTTTTATCCTTAGTTTGCATACGACTGGCAGATGGTCACTTACGCAGTCCGCACTTGGGTAGGTTTTGCAGTGAAGGACTGCATTTCTGAATCTCTTGTTGAGGGTAATGTTGTCAATTTGGCTTTTAGTTTGTTCTCCTGTACTTCTCCATGTACATAGTATTCTTGCGTGCTCTTGTGTTGGCTGTAAGCTGGTCATTCGCTGTGCACCATTGGACCCATTTATCTCCACGGCTACTGTGGTGTCGTAGTCCGAAGTTGCCGGCCGTTTCACCTTCTTTTCCTTGGCCAACTTTGGCATTCAAGTCTTCCATAATAATTATAATTTCTTGTGATTTGCACTGTGCCTTAGCATAATCTAGCATAGAATAGAAGGATTCGATTTCTTCTTCTGTGCTTTGTGATGTTGTGACGTATACCACTATTACCGATATACTGAAAGGCTTTCCTTTCATTTTAACTACTAGAATTCTCTCTCATTTGGCAGCATCTCATGACGCATTTTCATGTGTTGTATAAAGTCGAATCTTTTTTTATTATATTTACCTCCTGCGTATATGATTATGTACTCATCACCGAGGAAGTCTCTGTTATTTGGCCACCTCGTTTCACATATGTCTTTTGGCAATAAGTACTGAAAATAGTATGAAATACATCATTTTTTCTAAAACATTGGGGTGGTCAAATAATTATGGCCGGTAGAATATATATATATATATATATATATATATATATATGCAGATTTCATTTGAAATGACAAACAGTAAACCTGCAGAAAAGTAAGGTTGGAGCCCAAATGCACAATATATATATCAGTAAAAGAGGTGCTGGTTGGACCAGCAGACGGTTGATCAAAATAAGTGCTTAACACCCAATCAAATCCTTGCACACGACTGTAAATTATTTTCTGTCATGATGCGGAGTCAGGTCTATTTTCTTTTACGTACGGCTCGACTTTACTACTTTCTTCTCAGAGAGGTTTATCCTGTACAAGGCCCGAGAGATGCACAATTTAGAGTGTTACAGAATTTATGGTTTTAAACGTTTAATCCTTGATTAATCATGTTAATATTGTAATGATCAACAAAAAATCCCCTTCATAGTAAATCACACAGAGTAGGGATTTGCGAGAAAATGCTGCTCGGTTGGAACTTACTTCTCATCAATGGAATACGGATGTTATGAGGGTAAATCACAACAATGTGCGTAGCGTGGTGGGTTATAGAAATGAACGTTAGCACTTTGAGGATATTGTTCAGTATTCGCTACCATAGCAAGCGTGTTACATAGATAGATCTTTTTTTTTAAACTGACTCTCTAGAAGAGTCTGGAACCAATGGAGATAGGGTTTACAAAGGAAGACACAGTTTATGCAGATATGTGGGAAATAATTGAACAGGTTAAAATTTAACGATGCGAATTTTCAATCTAGAACACACCAGAAATAAGCACCAGCTTTAAGTTGCAGTCGTTTTACATTTAATCCGACACAAAATTTTCTAATGATCTAATACAACAAAATGATAAAGAACATAAAGAGATTTTAAATATGTAAAAATAAAAGTAAATGAGGAGGAAAAATCACCAAAAATTACAAGTATAACCTGAACGCTTGGTAGATATATTTTAGAGTGCAGATGGTCAAGGCCCGGGAGTCACTCAAGTTAGAGAGTAACATAGAAGTACAGTTTATATGAATAGGTGAAGATATTGGCTAACATGTTAAAATTGAAGTGATCAGAGAAAAATCCTCTTCAGAGTCGATCCCACTGAGCTGTGGTTCGCGAGAAAAAGCCGCTCATGTGAAACTTACTTCTCACCAATGGAATACGGCGAGAATGAGAGATTTGATACAATGTAATTGACATGATGGGTCATAGCCTTGAAGGCTACAACTAGAAGAACCAAGGAATGCAGTTTATCAAATCACTTTCCATTCAAGTAATAACAGAACAGAGAGAGACTTGTCCCATTCCGTCTGTCACCAACAGAGAATGGAAACAGAGGAATGTGCAGCTCCTTCCGAAATATTACAGCAGTAGTCCATTTTAGGTATAATCTGACTATTGTGAAGCTAGAGGATAGCACGAGGCATCAGGTACTTACAAGATCGATACAGGGAACCGGCCATTTTTCTTGAACGATCATAGCTATCTGCAACGTCTTCGTCTTCGGAGCTGGAGCATAATTTCTCTTTTTTACTTTCCCTGTCATTCAGGTATACAAGCTCGTAATTTTGGTTAACTGCCTTTTTCTCATCGCCCTTCTTGCTTCCAATAAATATTGTGTGTGTGTCAAATTCTCCATGTTCCCTTTTCTCATTATATACTTTTGAAATTTCAACTGACTCTGATACTATTATAAGCGGCATTGCGACTTCTATTTTCCCTGAAACGTACTCGTTGTTTACGTGGCTCGCACATAGCATTCTTAGTATCCGTCACTATAACTAGATTCTTTTGTCAACAGTCTTCTGTTCATCCAGCCTGCGCTATTCTTCATTAATTATTTGTCTAGATACTGAGTAGGCTTAACGTTGCTTAACTTCGATGAACGGGCGGAAACTGATATTTCAACGTGATCGTGCAGTAATGAAGATATTTGAAAAAAAATCACTGCTACAGATAAGTATTTTAACAGATTTTTAGTTACATCCGAAAATTACACACATACACACAGACACAGACACACACACACACACACACACACATATATATATATATATATATATATATATATGCATTTCATTTGTAAATGGGTTTTTTATGGGAGCTAGGTTTCTACCATGTGGTATATTCAGGTGATTTGCAAAATCTTTGTCCAGTAATAACTCGTTTACAAATGAAAAAATATTCAAATGTTCTAAAATATAATTGTATTGAACACTTTTTAATACACTTGTATACTGGTCTAATTTTATTTTTATCAAAAATTAAGTAATTAAATAATCCATCTGCGCCTGATTATATATATATATATATATATATATATAATTATTTCGAATTGTCCCATCTTTTTTTAAAACGACTCTCTCACTACGCTCACGTCATTACCGTAGCAAATGTTGAAACGAGTTACGTTCCTTAGCGCTTCCCAGCCCAAACATTTGACAGTTAGGACATCAGTATCCTTCACTAGAACCACATTTCTCTTGTCAGCAATCTGTGAGGAAAAATTTCACCATTCCCTGCTCTATAGAAGGATTGATATTACATCCTAATTATATATACTTCGTTTTTATCAAAACTTTTCCTGTTTCCTAAATTTTGCTTATTTTTTAGAAGACTTCATTTGCTATTCCAATAATTCTTCGTGTTACATGGTGACATTTTCCGCCATCTGTTTGAACGCTTATATTTAAACCTCTCTTCTTGTTTCAATACAACAACATTTTTTTATAAGCAAGGCATTTTACTGCCACTGTTGTGCAGGGGGTTACATAGGAGGAATATTATGAGAAAGAGTGACAGATTACAGGGGGTGTCAGGAAGAGTGTATGAGAAGGAAGAGAATACTGATGAGACAGGAGATGACTACTGACTTTACATTTAAATTCGTGAAGATTATAGCTGTCGGGAAAGCAAGTATGCGGAAGTGAATTCCACAGACAGGAAGTGCGAGAAAAAAAACCTGCTGGAGGAGAATTTGCGTTTACAATTTATCAGTTTCACAATAAAAGGGTGGGACCTAATTGCTAATCTTGTTGCTCGAGGAATTTCATATATAGGGGGTACCAGTGAACTAAGTTCATCGGAGCAGAAGCCGTGAAAGTATTTGTAGAAGAGACATAGAAAAATTCTAACATATTTTAACGTAAACTTCAGTTTTCCAAAATTATACGCCATAGGCATAATTTCGATATATTGAATAAAAGATTGCGTAAGTTTAAACTGACATAATTAAGATATAGGTAAACTAATTTAATGTTTCCATGATTCCTTATCAGTTCAATTGTATTTTACAAGACATCATAAGACAGTTTAAAAAATATACTCATAAATAAACTATCCGGATTTACGTAAGGGTTTGATGTTTAAATAAAACAAATGAGACACCTTATGTGGAACTGATGATCTAGCACTAGACTGATTGACTGTTTCATTTTCTACAGCTTATCAAAACCAGAAAATATTTTTTTTATATTGCAAGAAACTTTTTTAAGATAAAAATGGTTTAATGATACAAGTCTTACTAATTAACCAATATGTGGAGGGGAAGAGGCGGATACGTACCTTTCATAATTGAATATAACGAACAAAACAAGAACTTGAACTCGGCTCTCCGATTAACATTTCTAAACTCAAAGCCTGTGGTATTCCTAAGCGGTTACTAATCTAGATACTGACCAGGTCCGACGTTGCTTAACTTCGTTAAACGAGTAAAAACAGTGTTTAAACGCAATCGTGGCCGTAATAAAATTATCTGAAAAAATATCTGCTACAAAAACTATTTCGATATTTTTTTATATTTTTACCGATATATTATAGTTCTCTCTGAAATTTTCCGCGTACGCGCGCACGTACGCGCGCACGCACGCACGTACACACACACACACACACACACACACACACACACACACACATATATATATATATATATATATATATATATATATATATATATATTGTCATCCACAGACAGATCCGTTTTGCTGTATCATAGCTCATCAGTACGGTTAGACTCCGATTGCTTTTTAACCCAGGGCTGAAACCCGACCGAAACGGCGTCAGTCGGCGACTCTACCCCTGGGCTATGGGCGTTCGGTGGAAGTAAGCTGACATTTTAGCGCATATCATTATGTGCGCCCAATAGGTAGAGTGCTCTAATTCATTTCACTTAATGAGCGATATATATATATATATATATATATATATATATATATATATATATATATATATTGTCCTACATTGATGGCATAACTCAGTGTTTTATGTGTTATGCAATTATCAGGTGCATATTTCAAGCTGACAGTTTAATAGATTTGAATTTATGTTCACTCGATGTTCATGGGAATTATATCTTATAAAGTTAAGTTGCTGGTTTTTTAATAACAAGTTTAAAAATTCAAATATTCTAAGAGTACATGTAGATAAAAATTAAAATTAAATTTAGAAATTAAAATATAAAAAAAATATTTCAAATATTAAAATGCAGGTAGAAGAAATCAAGAGGCGTAAGTCATAAAACGTAAACATTTAAATATTTTAAAATTACAAGTAAAATTTTAAAATTAAAATTAAAAAAGTTAAAACATAAAAAATCAACAATGCAGGACGCAAAAATGAAAGTGGCGTAATTCATAATTGTTAAAAGTATTATTTTCTTTTTTAATCGTATCACCCCGAGCAAGGCGGTAACGACACTGATGTGCAGGGAGCTACGTAAGAGTGAAAACATTGGAAAAGAGAAAGCCGGAAACCACATCTTAAGAGTGAAAATATTGGAAAAGAGAAAGCCGGAAACCACATCCTAAACAGGGAACAAGGGATGAGCCTCTTAACCTGTTCAATAGACGTGGGTGGAGTGTGAACCGGGCGATAGATAGATAGATCTATCTACTCCAATTGAAAAAAAAAATAAAGTGAGAAGATTGGAAAAGAGAAAGCCGGAAACCACATCCTAAACAGGGAACAAGGGATGAGCCTCTTAACCTGTTCAAAAGACGTAGGTGGAGTGTAAACCGGGCGCGGGGGAAGAAAGAAAGTAAAGGGAAAATAAGGAAGAAAGAGAAAAACAAATCGGTAAACGTATAGAGGAATATATATCAAACTGGGTCTAAGAATTTCAGTAATTTTTCTTTTGACAGCATGTAGTATTTGAATCATTAAAGATTTTTGTTAAGTAAATTAGGATTATTAATATGGTTTAAGATGACCAGTTTTCCTAAAATGCATAAGTTACATCTATTACATTTTCCGTTGTAAGCTTTGCATTTAGCAACGATATTCCCGGTAATAATTAGTTGCTTGTTACTTTTTTAATTTCCAATAATATATGGATAAAGAAGTACTTTTGCTGTATGTCAGTCAGTTAAGTGCCATACGTGATACACGCTTGGGCGATCATGTCTCGAAAGAGACATGACTGACTGGGTAGAAGATTATCCCGCAGTAGGTTGCCATTGCTTTCTGCGGTAGACTGGTTGCCAGCCAAGGCTATAGAACCCAATCTGTCCTGTTATTTAACCCATAAATGGAGGGAAGAGACGGATTAATACCTTTCCCAATGGTATTTGCGTGTAAGTGAAAGCAACGAATTCAGCTCGGCTACCCGATTTCTCGTTCCGAGCTGATATCCACTGCGCCACAACGCACATGCTGTATGTGCTGTTGTTTAAAAACAACATGTGATAGTTAAATCTTATCTTGCACCTGTTAGAAGTGTTGTCAAAGAATTTATTACCATCATCATTCGAAGGAATTCGAGCTCCATAAATAATACTTTCAGACATACATTGGATATTCAATGCGCAGTTTTTATTTTTTCGGTAGCTCCTACTCCTTAAACATTCACTCTCCTCATATGTAGCCCCCTGAGCACCAGTCGTAGCACTGCCTTGATTGGTATGAAACGATTAAAAAAAATATATATATTAAAAGGGTCATACTTGTTATTGCTGGGTGACTAATGTTGTTTAGGTGGGCCAAATATCTATTTGATGGAGATGCAGAAATCAGGGTTGTTTTTGTTTAGTCCACTGGCATTCATCATAAAATAAAATAGACTTTTGGGCCTGTTTGATGATTTTGATGTCTTCGTCGCAGTTAGTGAAATAACTTTTAGCCAAATTTAAGGATGCGGTTAAAGATTATCAGATATAGATCAGTAGAAATGACAAATATTAAACTGAATGAACGTGCAATCTATTTTATTTTTTTACTTTTGTGAACCAATCAATTGCCTTAGATGCGTTCTTCCTCTGGTCCATGGTTAAGACCTTCTTAGTGAATATGGAAGCTCTTTCAAACTTTGGTAATTCTACCGATGTAGTTTTTGAAGGGGTTAATAATCTGTCTTGTTTATGAAATTGCATTTGAGGTCTTTGATTGTGATGAATGCCTGTGGCTTATAGAAACATTATCCTATCATCTATTTTACTAATTTAATGATGGTCAGATTGGTCAAACTTATTTATGTCCATTCGCATTGTTTTTGCAGCTCGTTTGTGGCATTACGAAATTTAGGACAATATGCATTTTTATTAATATATATATATATATATATATATATATATATATATATATAATAGAGCGCTGTTCTTGCATCGACACTGTTTTATAAACACTTGAATAATAATACTGTACATGTGTGCACTCTCATATATATATTTATTAATTCACATCATTATATATATATATATATATATATATATATATATATATATATCAGTCTATCTATCTATCTATCTATCTATCTATCTATCTATCTATCTATCTATCTATTTGCAAACACAAAAAGCGTGTCTGCAATAAGCCGTAGCGTCAGAAGAACATTTTTCTCCCTTACATCGCTATAGTAACCACCTTTAAACTTCGCCAATGTCTATTCTTTTAAAAAGCAATTGCAATTATTAGAATGGAATTAGAATAACATAAACATATGATGAATGAAGATTCATTCATGGTTTTCTCCTTGCGATTTTTAAAACGCAATATTAAATAGTATTTATTTATTAGATTCTTTGTTTACAAGAAAAATTTATATGTACAACATTCTAATTACGAATACAATAAGAAACAAATGCAATGCAATGTAATATTTATCATTTTTCAATTTATGAGTAAATTTTTCAGTTTATAATGAAATTTGAAAATATATTTTATTCCCAAAGTTATAAATATTTGCTAAATGATTAAAATATGAATTAACGATAAGAAAATCTTTATTATTTAAAATTTTATAAGGTTTGAATCCATTGGTGAAGATTTGCCAACCAGTTACAATATGTTTTCTAATATAATCTTTTTGTTTATTCTCAAAAAAGAATGAAAACGCAAAATTCACTTACATATTTTCAGATTTTGTTACAATTTTGATCATCGCTATTTAAAATAATAACAAAGGTCAAAAAAGTTCATCTAGTTAAAAAGCAATCATGTGAAACACGTCTTATTGCAGACACGTTGCTCATATTTCTTTCCTTCCTTCCTTTTTTTTTTCATTTTTAAGCATGTTTATTATGCATGTATGTATGTATGTATGTATGTATGTATGTATCTATCTATCTATCTATCTATCTATCTATCTATCTACATAGATAGATAGATAGATAGATAGATAGATAGATAGATAGATAGATAGATAGATAGAATATCTATAAAAAAAACGAGATACGCAAAGTCTTCTGTAAGAATGGCATCAGTGTACATATTGTTCATATTATTGCGGGCAGGTTTGTCCATGTTTGCCTATCTATCTATCTATCTATCTATCTATCTATCTATCTATCTATCTATCTATCTATCTATCTCAGTCTTTCTTTCTGTCTATATATCTATCTATTTTAGCATGGTCATTATCTCTCTCTCTCTCTCTCTCTCTCTATATATATATATATATATATATATATATATAATCTCACATAGATAGATAGATAGATAGATAGATAGATAGATAGATAGAAAACTGTCTATCAAAATAAAAAGATATATCCTAAGATTTTTAAGCCTGGCATTCGTGAACATATATTGATTTATTTAGAAACCTTGATAAACCAATGATATATTCACCTTTGTATAAACACGTGCTACATATTAAATTCTACATTGCCTTGATAAAGTTTTTTAGATGGTGAAACGCGTCGATTAAGTACATGTCTTTTATTTTATCCCTTTTTTATATATATTTATATATACGCATATGAATATATGTGTGTGAGGGTATCTGTGCGTGAGTATGTGTGTGAGCGCGTGTGTGTGTTTGTTGGGATAATAGTTGCTGAAATACTTGATAAATCGCAACGATTGCGGCAAAAGCCTTGCATCACATCCGAACAATATTCTTAATATTTTTCTGTTCTTTAAAAATCCTTATTGATATTTCGCTCTGGAAGCAGTTGCGTCTAATTTTGCGTATATGCCGTCGGTTGGACACGTCTTGAATCGAGGAAAATATTTGCAGCTGGCTATGATTAATTCCTTTCTAACAAGCCTCCACAGACAAAAAGACGGCATATTAAATTCCTGTTCGATGCACACCTGTTAATCGAAAAGTCATATACTGGGAGATTGCAAAAATTGCTAATACCCTCCTTTTGTTTGGAGACGCCAAACTGAATACTCAATGGAGAAATGTTTCTTTTCTTTAAAACAAAATATTGATTTAAAATAAGAAACGTTTTCACATGTTGATGCTTTTGTGTTTCCATAAACAAATAAAGAACGTTGTTTTAGTAAGTTTTCAAATCGGCGGGAAAAGGTTAGTTTTAAATTGTTATAGTCGTACATATTATCAGTTCCAAAGCTTGGAGTGGCCGGAGAGTCGCTAAGCAGGTGAGCTCCTGACCATCATTCTCCACATATCTGGCTTGAAAGTTGTAAATATTTCCTTCATAAGTTGCGTGACTCAAGAAAATAACTCTGGAGGAGTCTATCCTTTTTCAGGTTAAAGCAACTGTTGATGTCTTTAGAATTTAATACTTGTCTTGCTCATAAACCCGTGGTCGTTGATGCTGTAGTAGAATATATCTCTGTCGGAGTCAATTCCTCTGCAGGTCAACTCGCAGTTGATGTCCTTAAGATTAAAAACTGGCTTTGCTCACAAATTGGTCCCCGTTGACTTTTTAGGCGAAAATAGCTCTGTTGGAGTTCATCCCTCTTTAGGTCAACCCCTGTTGGTGTCCTTCAAATTTAAAACTTGGCCTGCTCATGAATCTGTTATCGTGATTTCCTCGTGAAAATAGTTCTGGTGTAGTCTACCCTCTTCAGATCAACCCACCTTCGATGTCCTGAAAATTAAAAATAGGCCTTGCTTACGTATCCGTGATTGTTGATTCAATTGGTGAAAATAGCTCTGGAGGATTTCATCACTCTCTAGGTCAAACCACTGTCGATATCTTTCAAATTTAAAACTAGCGTTGCTCACAAATCGGTAACCGTTGTTACTATCGAGGAAAGTAGCTCTGGCGAAGTTCATCCCTTTCTAGTTCAACACTGTCAATTCACTTGAAACTAAAAACTCGCCTTGTTCACGAACCTGTAGCCGCTGATTTCATCGAGAAAAGATAGCTCTGGCGGAATACATCCTTCTCCAGATCAACTTACAGGCGATGCTCTACTAATTAAATGCTGGTCTTGCTCACGAATCCGTGACCGTTGATTCCATCTGCAAATATAGGTCTGGCGGAGTTCAATCTTTTTCAGCTTGACTTAAAGTTGATGTCATCGAAATTTAAACATGGTCTTGCCCACAACCTTCTGGTTATTGTTCCTATAAGGCAAAATAACTCTGGCGGAGTCCACCACTCTCCAAATCAAATTAATATCGATGGCCTTCAAATTAAAATCTGGCTTTACTCACTGAACAGTGACCACTGATTCCAACGGAGAAAATAACTCTGTCAGAATCCATACCATTCCAGGTCAACCCACAATCGACATTCTGAAAATTTAAAATTGAGCTTGTTCACAAACATTTGTCCGTTGATTTTCTTAAGTGCCATACGGGATACAATCTTTGGTGATCGTGTTTCGAAAGAGACATGACTGGGGAGAAGATTATCTCGAAGTACATTGCCGTTGCATTCTGCGGTAGATTGGTAGACTGATTCTGTCTTTTCTACAAATATTTTCATTACAGCTCTTCTGATGAGCTCTTTTTCCTAGCTCTTCGACTACCTAAACGTTATGCGTGATACTAGGGTGTCAATTAGGTATTCCTATTTTACTGTTGAACTAACGATATAGAACAGCCAGTTCTATTTTAATAGTTTCTTTGCTTGCATTTCTCCCCTGTGGAAATTTCTTCTGATTTCTTCTTTGTCTAGAATATTAAAAGTTTAAATGCAATGTAGTTGTTCTGTGTTCCTGAACCATCTCTGTTTATTGCCCTTTTCTCATTTCTCCTCACTAAAGTATGCTCAATATTTTTCACTTCTTATACTTTCTGCGTCTTACTGGTATTATCCCCTCGAATGAACTGAAAGGAAAATAAAATGAATATGGAGACCAAATCTGCCAAAAAACTATCGAAGAAAGCCACCTAAAACCATATCATATATTCTTACAAAAACGCCCAAGTAAATTCGGTAATTACTGTTCTGGCATCAATGAACAAGCATAGAACTAGACGACAAAAGTCGGTCACAATTGACCTGATATTAGGTTGGTCATAAATAATTTTCGTTTTTGCTTATCATGTATATGTTTGACAAAACAAATACACTTACGTTACGTTTTATTTAGTTAAATATTCACCATTACTTGCAATGACTTATTGCCGATAGCTTTGATAATTTATGGCGGTTTTGACGTGAAAATGTTTTCGACAAACATTTGAATCTGGTTTCCTTTATACAAAGACTTTCCTTTTTATCAAAATTATTCAGGCGACAAAAAATAATAATAATCGGTTGTTGTTGATGTCAACGGCAGCCACTCGCATCCAAGCATCGGTATCATCATCTCCTCTCCCTAAGCGGTGACTGAGATGATCTGTGAATTAAAGGGAGTATAATGAGTCAACTCGCGTGAATTTGATTCTCGTAAACGAAGAAGCGTACACAAATTTGTTTAAAAGCATTTTCATCGCGGCTCGAAGGAGATTGAGACAAACAAGATTTTTTATAATCGTTTCACCTCAAGCAAGGCGGTAATGCCACTGATGTAAAGGGAGCTACATAAGAGTAAAAGATTAGATAGGAGGAGAGTAAATAGAGAGACGAACCAGTTAGAAAGGAGCAAGAGAAAAATTAGAACATAGGTGTGATGACAGTTGCAAAAGTAGAGAAAAATGAAAAGCTATACACGGTGATGTAGAAAGAACTAGAGTCAAGTGGTAAAGAGATGGGTATTGACATTGCATTTAAATTCCTGGAGGTTGTAGCCGTCAGGAAAGTAAGAATATGGAAACGAGTTCCGCAGGCAGGAAATGCGAGAAAAGAAGCTCTGACGGCTGTGTTGGGCTGTCGAATGTTTGGTGTCTTAAGGTCACCTTTGGTTACACCAGCCTGACTGGAGTTTCCCTCTTCTGACAGTTTGACAGTGAAGATTGTATATATATTTGCCTATTTTGCCGCTGGGGTCATGAGGGTTACTCCTGTATAGCTTGGTTTTCCTTTTCGATCTTACCACCATGGTGGCTCTTCGCTCTTGGGTTCACTTTGACAAGTAGCCCTCTACCATGACAAGCAACGACAATATATATTTTAAACTGGGTGTCGGTATGAACAGATAGTCATCAACTTTGACTTATTATTACTTATAATGACTATAATAGAAACTAATCAATAAATATTTCTTTTTGTTATAACAGTCTCAACGAAAGCAAGGCAGTATTGTCACTGGTGCACATGGGTTTACACTGAAAAGACAAGAACAAGACAAAAGAAAAAAGAAGGTACATAAATGTCGAAGAAAAAGTAAGAGAGAGGGGTAGGTCAAGGACATAGAAGATTGTAATTGATGTTGCACTTAAACCTTTGAAGAACGTAGCTATCAGGGAAGCAAACATACAGAGGCGTGTTTGATAATAATAGTGCGAGAAAAAATGCAAGAGAAGAGGTGACGGTTACTTTTGTCGATTTTGACAATAAACGAGTGGGACCTAATTGCCAATGTAGTTGCTCGAGTAAATTCATGAGGATAGAGCAGCAGGGAATAAAGAAGCCGTGAAAATACTTTTAGAAAAGAAGGAGGCAAGCCACATCACACAGTAAGAAAGTGATTGAAAGCGAGCTGCCAAAACGGGAGGAATTACATTGCAGATACTCCTTTAGATGTTGCTTAGAACGCCGAGATGAACAGCAGGAGTCCCTGACCAGATATGCCAGCAGACGAATGGAATATTTATAAATGTACCAGTTGGATCTGTGTGTGTCCGTTACCTATAGACTCCGAAATGGCTGAACCGATTTTCTTGAACATTTACACAGTTGTACTATAAGCATCTGCGAGTATTCTTAGCTAGGTTTTGTGCCGAGGTACCCCCGATAAATATCGAAAATCGATAATCGAAATAATCGGATTATAGAAGGAGTGGTCCGATTTTAATCAAATTTGATACACTCATAGACAAAGACATAAGAAACGATATTCAGAAGTTTCAAGGTTGCAGTTTTTACCATAGTGCAGAAAATCGATTATATATATATATATATATATATATATATATATATATATATATATAAAAGACAAAATGTTTTTTGTGTGTGTCTGTTTATCTGTCTGTATGTCCTTTATACAAATCTATTTTTATCCGATTCTCACCAAACTTTACCAAATATTCTTTAGGCTGAGTCTGAGCTCCAGGACCATGAATTAGTTTTAAAGCTTTCATTACATTATTAATAACAATATCAAATTATCATTAAATATATATGAGAAGTTATTTTTTATTTTGTTATTGATAAATATAAATATTTGACAGATATGTAATAAGCTACAAATTCTTTACATAGAAAAAAATGTTACGACTTGAAATTCTTTCCCGACAAATTTAAAAATACGTCTCCGTCCATAATAAAATGTTACGTTTTTGCAATCACTAAATAAGAAAAGAATAAGAGAATAAAATATTTGGCAAATGTTTTTTAAAATGTTTCAATGAGAAATGATAAGTAATGAAATTGACAATACTGAATCAATAATCAGAGATAAACAAAGCATTAAGATTCGAAATGCCTTTCCAACAATTTCAAAAATGATGTCTTCTTTCATAAAAAAGAGAAGTGATACGCTTAAATATAAATATATAATTATTCATGACAGTGTATAACTAATATAACAATTACAAGGCATTAACTGTTTAAATGATAACAAACACTTAATAAACACTTATCTTAAAAATAAAATAAAAGCAATCGATGCATATATTGACTTAAAATGTATTTTAATAATTAAGTAATGCAAATGCATAATATTATAACAAAATTATAAGGTGAAAACAAAGAAAAATATACGAATAAAAAATGGGTGATTAAGGACTTACCTTTATTTTAAATACGATATCGTTTACTTTAGACAAAGAAAAAACACGTTCGCACTCACCGAAACCAGTGTCTATCGGCTGTCCTAATGTTACGTTAATGTATCGGGGTGAAGTAAAATCAAACTCTCCCAGTTCCATATATATACGACAATCCACTTTTATGGGGAAACTTGACAAGCTCCAAAGGAGAGTTTGTAATGTGATAGGTACTGATCTGGCGACACGACTGCAGCCACTTTCCCATCGTCGAAATGTGGCCTCCCTCTGTCTCTTCTATAAATACTTTCATGGCTTCTGCTCGGATGAGCTTAAGTCACTGATGCCTCCTCAACAGGTGTTTACCCGTGCAACCAGACTGGCAACTGGGTCCCACCCATTCACAGTCAGGTTAGCCAAATGCAGACGACAATTCTACTCCTGCAGCTTCCTCTCTCGCACTTCCCGCCTGTGGAACTCACTCCCGTATTCTTGCTTTCCTGACGGCTACAACCTCCAGAAATTTAAATGCAAAGTTAATACTCATCTACTAACCACTGGCCTCTAGCTCTCTCCCCTCCCCTGTATAACCTTCCCTTTCTCTCCACCTATGTATCTGTCATCGCACCTGCTTTCTCAGCTTTCTATTGTTCCTTTCTAACTAGCTTGTACTCCTCACTCTTTTCTAATTAATCTTTTTACATTTATGTAACCCCCTGCACATCAGTGGCGTTTCTGCCTTGCTCGAGGTGAAATGATTAAAAAAAAACAAAAAAAACAAAACAAAAAAAACAACGTATTTCCTCTGATGATCGCAGGCAGATTTTTGACAAAATTATAGACGTTGCATCTATTTCACAAGCATGTATGGACACGTTGCAGCTGCTGGACGAAATGTGGATTTAATGTTCTAAACTATTTTAAGAACTATAAATATAAAGTACCGCCATGATATCACGGTAAAACTATATTACTGTTATGAAGTTGTTGTGGCGAAATCTTCGTCGCCAGGTTGTTGTGGCCTGTTTGGACACAGAAAAAAGACACGGAAACAAGAACGTAGGTTCAAACAGTGTATTAGAATAAAAGAATATATATACACGTAAGAATGTTAATAGTCAACAAATAGAAGGTCGAACGGTATAATTACGCTACGTTTTGACTGTCTCACGAGTGCGTCACAGCTCTGTTCTAACTGCCCAGAATTCACTTAGGTTGTTATTTATTGCGTTGAACATTGCTGTATTCTACCCATTTTCCATCGCCTGTTATGGTATATTTAAGTAAAGTCATCCCAAATTATTTCCCAAGTCGTAAATTATTTCTACCTAAGAGATGTGAAGTCATCTTGAACAAAATCATATACGAGAAAATATGGTCAACTAGGGACAAATAATTAACCCCAAACTGGGGTCAAAACGCTATGAAAGTATAAAAACACACTTTTATAGAAAAATATACATATATATATATAATTTTCAATACAGTTTTGAAGGAGAAAAATTATTAACATGAGACGTTTTTGAAGGAAAAGAAAATCATTCCTATAATGCATTTTTGAAGAAAAAAATTATTACCAGTAATACATTATTGCATACAAAACTAGAAGACATTTTCAGTTTTCTAAAATAAATAAATGAAAACAGTTTTTTCATAAAATCTGATTAAATCAACCTTCTGACTATAACTGAACATTAAAAAAGTACCTTAAGCCCCCACATTTTTGGCATTAAATAACCTACTTGATATGCCCTTAAACAAAACTCAGACTCCAACTTAACGCTTGTGTTGTTAGTGCGTTGAATTTAATTTCTCAAAAATTCTATCCATCTCTTCTTCTTCTTCTTCTTCTTCTTCTTCTTCTTCTTCTTCTTCTTCTTCTTCTTCATACCGTGTCTCTTTAGGAAATGAACGATCGTAGTTCTCCACAACTTCAGTTCTTTGCATGAATATTTAATATGTACACTAAAATCAAACAAAAGATTACTAGTACTCACTGGAGCGTTACAAAGAGCCGACCATTTTCATCATTAGCGATGACACGTATGTACGAGTTCGACTTTAGTGTCAGGTGTGAGTATAAGGCCTAAAAGTTTTCAAAGTCACGGTATCTCCCCCAGGGATAATTAGTGTAATTTCACTTCAGAAAGGTTGTTACAACTGAGAATTGGAACTCCCACATTAATCTACGCCATTGTAAATACCTATAAATAGAAAACAACTAGCAGGAAATGAGAGGAAACGATGTATGTTATAGTCCGTTTTATTCTACCGGATGTTTTCATGTAAAAGTTGAATAAAATCAAAGAAGGATATATAAATTTACACAAGCTACTAAAGTAGCAACCAGTCCCCACCCTTTTACAGTGAACCCGTTAAAAGGTAACCGCAATTTCTTCTCTAACAGTTTCTTTTCTTGCGCTTCACTTCCATATACTTGCATCCCCGACACCTATAATCTCCTAAAAGTTAAATGTAAGGTCAACAGACATCTTCTATCTCACTAACTCGCAACCTTTCTCTCAAGCTCTTTTATCCATCTCATCCACCCTCATTACACCGGTATTCTCATCCGTCTATTACCCTCCTGCTGACATTCCATATAACTAACCTCTCTTTCTCATCACTTTCCCCCTGTAACCCCCTGCGCAACAGTGGCAGTAATACTGCCTTGCATGGGGTGAAATGATTTAAAAAAATAAATTAAAAACATAAAGGAAGGATTTTTTTTATAATCATCCTACCCCAAGCAAGGTAGTTCTGTCACTAGTGCGCGGGGGGTCACATTATATGAGAGTGAAAAGAAAGGAGAACAGGTGACAGTAGGTACCAGAAAATGGGCAAGGATGACGGGTACACAGATGTAAAGAGAACTGCTTGAATGAAAAGTGTAAATTAAGAAGCAAGGGAATCAAGGAAATAAGAGAGGACTGTTGACGTTTCATTTAAACACTTTCAGATCGTAGCTATCAGGGAATCAAGAATACGGAAGAGATTTCCATAGGTGGGACGCGCGGGAAAAGAAGCTGATGGATTAAAACTGGTTGTTACACTTGATTGTTTTCAGAGTGAAACCTTGTTGCTAGTTTAGTAGCTCAACTAAATTCGCGCAGTGGGTGGGGACACCAAGGAGCGAAGCTCGTCGGAGCAAAATCCGTGAAAGAAGACAGAGGGAAGCGACATATCATCGGTGAAAGAGAGAGAGAAAGAGTCAAGCTGTCAGGTCTGCAAATTGTAGATTCTTTTTTGCACTTTGTTGAGAACCCCAAGATGAACAGCAGGGGCGCCCGAGCAGATATGAGAGCAATATTCAATAAATAAAAAATTATATAAAGATTATGATTTATTTTTCATAATAAATAATAATACAAATTTTAAATAACAATAAAATTATTAATATATTAATATAAATTAATTAATATCATAATAGAGTCGACATTGTGAAAAGGAATAATGTTCAAGTATAATTGACATCGATATATATATATATATATATATATATATATATATATCAGAAATGATTTGTTTACACATTATTGCTGATCGATACTTATATTTAAGTAGATATCCTGTTTTTAATTAAACAGTATTATATATTTATATCTATCGGCCTGATTATCTACGATAAATTTTTAATTGAACAGTATTATATATAAATATATAATAATGTTTAATTAAAAACAGAATATCTACTTAAATATGAGTATCAATCAAAAATAATGTTCAAACAAATCATTTCAAATTGTCGGTTGTTTATAACCAAGTTTCGTTAATCTTCTTTAATTTCCGTAACATATATATATATATATATATATATATATATATATACTCGCAGAAGAGGCATCAGCCACAGGAACTGCATTGAATAAAGCTGTACTTTAATCATTATTAATGACTTACATCCTTTAAAATGATTAATTTGTGAATTATTTTACGAGTATACATAAATATTCCACAGATTTTAGTTGTTTATTGCAATTTTCATTTTCTTTAAATTAGATTTATTTCAAAATAAAGCATAAACATAATTTTATAATACAATTCCAAAACTTATCTATTAATAAAAAAATATATGCTTTTTTCATTCATAAAATGGCTTTTGAAAGAAAACAAAACGTTAAAACTAAAAGTGGCTCGTGGGTGAAAAGGTTGATTTATTCATTTCATTGCTATTCAGAGCACTTTTCTTTGTACTTCTGAGGACATTAGCATAATACAATATGCAGCAGAAGTACCTTCCGCATTTTAAACTGTCGCCTTTAAGCTATTAGTTAACATATGTAATTGGCAATGATGTCTTCCCATTGCACATCTGGATGTAGGTATATGTGGGAAGTATTTCTGCCGCGCCTTGTAATTCACTCTCTTGAAGGAAATCAATAAATATACGAAAAATTTTGATTGTCTGTGTATTTTTCTGTACCGTTTATTTTTTTGTCTTGTTTTTTAGAAATTAATCGATAAAATACAAGGTTTTAAAAATATTAATTTGAAATAATTAATTTAAAATAATTTTCATAATTTAATGGCTAAAATACATCAATGTAAGTAAAAACAACGCATTACAAATACTCACTCTTAATTAATTAATTCAGAATTTCACTTTTGTTGCAGTATTTATATTTTTCGGATTATTGTCCTCATCTTTGTTGCCATTTGTACGGCGTTTCGGCTCCTTGTCCGCTCCAGCAATTTTCACGAGCCAGAAATTTCAAGCCGAACCCTTTATTGCAATCACTGGAATATATGAACATTATTACTTGCGTAAAGCCTCGATTGGAAATACTAGAGAAACCCATTAAAATCAAAATATTACAATATGAACTTTGGTAAAATAGGTTTAATGGACATTAGGTTTATAAGTCCCAAAAATTAAGTTGTTCTTGGTCCAGTGGATATCAACGTTGGTTAGTTCCTGATTTGACTCTTAGAGTTGTAAGTTCAATACCAGGCTACAGCAGTGGTGAACAAGTAACTTACAGGTTTAGAGGGAGATAACTCATAACTTCCAATCGAGGATTTACTCAAGGAATGGAGTTCATATACCCCAGTGTTTGTAATGAAGGGTTCAGTTTGAAATTTCTAGCACCTGAAAAATATGAGTAAATCAACTTTCCCACTATAACCAAACATTAAAAAAATAAGTTTAAATCTTACCTTTTTGGCATTCAATAACCCACATAGGTTGATATGCCGTTAAACAGAACTCGAAATCAAACTCATTAAGTTTCCCATTCATCTTTGCGGAGATTGCCGAGCACTCACTGCCAAAAATCGCTAAATTTGATCGATGTAAGTTAAAACAAGGCTTTAAAAATACTCACTTCTGAAGAACTGTTTCAGTCCAGAATTTTGACATTGTAGCTACTAAAACATTCTTCTTGTGCAAAATCCTACTGCATTGAACATTTAAAGTTAGTTTTATTTGTACTTCTAATAATCCCTAAATATCAGAAATCAAGTGCTAGAAGATGTCTAACATACATGCTTAAGTGAGAACAAGTCTTGATTCTTTTCTATCGATAGTGTCGAACAATTCCTGATTGAATAGTAAAAGAAAAGGAAATAAAGAAGAACGTTATGTCAGTTTTATTGTGTTTTCTACGAATTTATTTCTCTATAAAAATAAACAATGCGTATTTGTTGCACGCATAAAGATATCAACAGTTCCCGGTTAGCATAATTTTATTCTATAAACATTAGATTTTTCCTCATTTGTTTTCCTTTTTCAATGTTATTATGATTTCCTTTTAAGCTCTTGTGTAAACCGCACAAAACATATAATGTATATAATTTTCAGTCGAGTGAGAGTAAACTAAAACCCTAAAGTATGATGATAAAATTGCAAATTGAACTGGAAATTGCATTTTGACTGCATTGCACAATAATTTCGATAAGAACTGCCGTTTTATTATCTGGAAGCAGATCATTCGGACATAGATAGATAGATAGATAGATAGATAGATAGATAGATAGATAGATAGATAGATAGATAATTATCAGGCTTATATATATATATATATATATATATATATATATAGAGAGAGAGAGAGAGAGAGAGAGAGAGATAGATAATTAGCAGGCTGATATATAGATAGATAAATAGATAGATAGATAGATAGATAATTAGCAGGCTGATATGTATATATATATATATATATATATATATATATATATATATAGATAGATAGATAGATAATTAACAGGCTGATAGATAGATAGATAGATAGATAGATAGATAGATAGATAGATAGATAACAGGTTGAGAGAGATAAATAGTAGACTGATACATATAATTTGTCTATATTTCTGAGATGAGGTAGTATTTACACTATTTACATTATTCGGACTGTTGTTCAAATCTTTGTTGTCATTTGTACGACGTTTCGGCCGTTGTCCACTCCAGCCTTTTTCAGGTGCTAGGAATTTCGAGCCGAACCCTTCAACGACCGAAACGCCTTACAAATGGCAACAAAGATAACAGCAATAGTCCGAATAATGTAAAAAGTGATATATATATATATATATATATATATATATATATATATATATATAGATAGATAGATAGATAGATAGATAGATAGATATTTTCTGAACGTTATACGCTTATCATTAATGGTGTATTAGAAGAAAATGCAATCTTGGCTAATACTTGGCTAATATGTTTCCCATGCTAAAATAAATTATCGTGCTTGATTATCAATTTAAGATTTATGTGTTTGTGTAATAGTTTTCAGAGCACAGAATCCATGTGCGTCCATATTTTAATTTGTATCTGTATGTCTGTGAATTAGTGTTTGAATGCATTTTCGTAACGGCTTCTTTATCCGTGTGATTCTCTCTTTGTTTATCTGTAAGATTCTGTGCATGTGTGTGAATGTGTGAGGTAGAGAAAAATTGAGTCGTAGGGAATGTAAAAATAAAATAAAAATACGAAAGAAAAAGAAATGGACGCTTCCACAATACATAATTAATATAAATGCTGTTTCTCTGTTTGCTTTAATCGATTCTGCCGATCAGATGAATCGATTGCTTCTAGTCTGTTTCATAAAAATGCAAAAGCTATGAGAAAATATTTTCTCCTAATTTCATTTTAAGGTAGGCTTCGTCAAAACGCACGTGTTGGAAAATGCACTTCGTCAAAATTTCCGATTAAAACCGAACAGCCTGGAAACTGTCTTTCCTTTTGACAGTAATTTCATTATTCCAATTGGTTTGCATCTTCTTGGAACAAAAAGAAGCGGAGACCCTATGCAAACCTTAAAAAAATAAACATAAAAGAAATATAATGAATAATAAGATCGGCTTTTTATTGTAAAATTTTTAAAAAATGGGAGAGTAGATTGTGTTGCATAAATTTTCAAAATAAAGAGAGCATTGCCAGGATTAAACTTGACATTAGAAATTCAGAGAGTTACCTGACTACAAAACATCGACGAGGTAATAAATGAACGATGGTGTCAAAGTTGACGATGACGCGACATTTTATTAGTTTCATTACGGGCGATGAAAACAGCACAGTTTTAATGAGATATTTTCAAAGGTTTCTCCCAACAGCTTCCTGCTTCGACATCCATTGCAACATGACATCGGCTCGACATCTGAAGTTGGGAGATAAGTCAATATTGCTAAGAGGGTACAATCAGCCTACATAAATACATTTCACAACATAATACTATGATATCAAATAAATATTTGGCTTACATAAATATTATCCGTCACCCAACAAATAGCAAAAATGGCCTTTCTAAAAATAATTGCAACTGCCGAAAAAATAAAATCTATTCATTGAAGGGTCATTGTATGTCCGACAGTATTGTTTATAGAGCTCGAATTCGTTCGGATGATAATGATAAATTTTACTTTGGCAGTACTTCTAACAGGTGGAAGATAGGATTTAACAACCAGATGATGTCTGTAAACAACAGTAAATAGAGAAAAATTACTGTTTTATCCATACATTATTGGAAATCAAAAAACAACAATAAGAACCCAGTTATTACCTGGAATACCGTAGCTAAGTCCAAACATTACAATGGAAAAGGAAATAAATGTAATCTATGCCTATTAGAAAAACTTGTCGTCTTAAACCATATCAAGAATCTAAATTTACTTAATACGAAATGTGATTTAATGACCACGTACTCATATAGAATATATGCTTATTTAAATTCTGAGTACCAGATTAATATAGATCCCACATTCTACGTTTTCCTATTTCTTTCTTTCTTTCTTTCTTTCTTTCTTTCTTTCCCCCGAAATATTACTTTTAAGAATTATGGCAATCATATTATATTTTTGCTCCTTACATTTTTAATTATTAATTCTAAATTTTACCTCATAATTTTCTTTGCATCTTTCTTTTCTTTAGTTTATCTTACATTCAATTTTATTAAAATTTTATAATCTTAGAATATTAATTTTCCCTACATTTTATGCACATGTAATATGTGAAAATTTAAAATTTTAACACTCATGATTTACGCCCGTTTGAATTCTTCTTCAATCATTAGATTATTATTAATTTTAATTTAAATTTTAAATTTCAATTTAAAAGTTTTATCTACGTCTAAGCCTAGAATATTTCAATCTTTAATCATGTTATTAAAAAAAGCAGTAACTTAAATTTATAGGATTTAATTCCCATGTACATTGACTGAACTTAAATTCACATCTATTCAGTCAGTTAAGTGCCATACGTGATACACGCTTGGGCGATCATGTCTCTTTCGAGACATGACTGACTAGACAGAAGATTATCTCACAGTAGGTTTCCATTGCTTTCTGCGGGAGACTGGTTGCCGACCAAGGCTATAGAACCCAATTTGTCCTGCTATTTAACCCATGACACTGAAGGAAGAGACGGATTAATACCTTTCCCAAGGGTATTTGCCCGTGAGTGAATACAATGGATTAAACTGGAATTCGAAGTCGGCTCCCCGGTTTCTCGTTCTATTAAACTGTTAAAATATGCACGTGGTGTTTGTATAACGCATGAAACTTCGAGTCGTGCCATAGACTTAGGCTAATATGCATGTTTATTTTTTATTTTTGTTATTTTTGTTTTTAATCATATCACCCCAAGCAAGGCGGCAATGCCACTGATGTTCAGGGGGCTATGTAAGAGTGAAATGATTGGGAAAGAGAAAGCTGGAAACCACATCCTAAACAGGGAACAACGGATGAGCCTCTACACCAGTTCAATAGACGTGGGTGGAGTGTGAACCGGGCGAAAGCTTAGTCTATCTACTTCAATTGAAAAAAGAAAAAAGAAAAGTGAAAAGATTGGGAAAGAGAAAGGCCGGAAACCACATCCTAAACAGGGAACGAGGGATGAGCGTCTACACCTGTTCAATAGACGTGGGTGGATATATATATATATATGCTCTCACACCCTGATTGAGCACTCTGGAAGACTGGTAGACTTTGAAAAACAGTAGCTACTCTGGCATGTACGCATCGCTCATTCATTAAAATGCATTAGAGCACACTGGCTATTGGGCGCGTATAATGATAATATACGCGCTAAAAGGTCTGCCTTCTTCCACCGAGCGCTCATAGTCCAGAGGTAGAATCGCCGACTGACGGCAATTCGGTCTGGTTTCAATCCTGGGTTAAAAAGCAATCGGCATCTAACCGTACTGATGAGCTGTGATATAGCGAAACAAATCTGTCTGCAGATGACAATATATAAATATATATATAATCAATTGACCGCAAGTAAGACGTTTATAACACTAAGACGCAATGTATATACGATATGCCCAAGAAGTACTCTAAACTGCTGTATCATATGTATAGATATTCGCTATATAAACGAATATCTATGCATATGATACAACAGTTTGTAGGTTTAACTCCGAAAATTTGGATGACCAAAACATGACAGCTGATCATTTCTCTGACCTACTTTTAGTGGCTCAATGGAGAAAGGACTCTTTAAAAATTCAATACGCCAAAAACTAAACTAGTAAAAACCCAGCATCACCGAGCAGACCTTGAAATTCCACCTGAATGATGGATGGGTGTTCTCTCAAGGAGGCCCCTTTGCTTTGAACGTCTAATGAGACTCAAGCTATTTTTAGACGTCAGTTGGGAGATATATATGATCAATTGCTTCATTGTACAGCTCTAGTCAGTATCTGATGCTCCCTGACATACTAACTTTTCTTGTAAATATAGAACCATATAAGAGCAGAAATGGATTACTAATGCCATACCTGGGCTCGGGATGTTCAGTCTTTACATGGTTGTCTTGATAGAATACAAAATCCTGCTAAAACCACTTTCGCATGGATGATATATTGTAGGCCTATTGCTACTCTGGACCTTTTTCCATGGCAAGTACTCTGACGAGCGAGAATGTGTGGTTCCAACATTGAGTTTTGCCGTTGAGAGCCGATATGCCAGTTATACAAGGATGAGATTTTTTCACGCATTTCGTATCCCATTAATAAGAAAGAAGTGCCACTTAAGGGACTGCTTTTGTCTCTTGTTTTATTTTTATTTTCGGTAATAACCCTGTATGTGTTATTTAATATAAATCTAAATATTTTGAACATAGTGTTGTGGCTCCAACAAGAGATAAAATGTATTTTTGGTCATTTTAGTTCAACATTTCTTGTTCGTAATTCTGCTTTAAAATATATTGTTGGCAAATCTACTATAAATATGCATAACTAGTAATTTGTCTATATTTCTGAGATGAGGTAGCACTTAGAGTATTTTAATTATTCTGACTATTGTCCTCATCTTTATCGCCATTTGTACTGGGAATGGAGTTCATATACCCCAGTGATTGTAATAAAGGGATCAGTTCAAAATTCCTAGCACCTGAAGGAGGCTGGAGCGTACAACGGCCGAAACGTAGTACAAATAGCAACTAAGATGAAGACAAGAGTCCGAATAATGTAGATACTGTTAGTAATTTTTCATATAAAAAAGTATTGCTGATATTTTTATTACAAAAATGTATTTTTATACTTTCATAGCTTTAGTGGTTTACTATTTTCGCAAAGCTGGAGACCTAACAGGCGATACTTCTCCTACTCTGGTCAGGGGGAACCTGGGAATAACAACAATTTAGACGTCGCCTCACGCTCTTCAAAATACCCAATCTCTCACTCAGAGAACTTGCTGCCGAAATTGCTGTAGTACACGTCCGTGTAGGGTGGTAACAACTAGTGAGCTGAGTAGACGACGACCGTGCTAGCCGTCAGCTGTCGACTCCATTGTTGCAACTCGATATTAGTCCTTTATGTATTGTGAATCGTATGTCACATGTTCGATCTACGTCACAACTTTGAGCAATATTTTGTCCATGTTATCATCATCTTTCTGTAGAACCAGATTTCTATGGCTTCAATTCTCTTCTTCATCATTGAAGAGATTGTCCATTATTCACTGGGCTGATGTTATCTAACGTTTTCTTTGTTTCTAATGATATCTGTTCTGTTTCTTACTAGATTTTGAAATGCATCTTTGGATATCGTAATCTGCATTCGATTTTTAGTGTCACACTTGCCGTCCCCTGTTAAAAAACTTCCAATTTAGGAGAAAATAACTATTGTTTTGAAATGTCAAGAGTCCAAAGATCGTAAGGGACAGGCAAATATTTGTGTTGATAAACAATGTAGTCAAAGTCAGAGAACGTAAACCCGGAAAAAATAAACAATATACTGACGGAAGGCTGACGTGTCAAACGAAACTGGTATATATAAAGTGAGAGGCGAGAGATGGTAGACATTGGAAGATAGACAGATGAAGAGGAGATTGAGAAGACAAGACAAACACCAGCAGTTAACTTCTCTCGTATGCATGTTTGCTATTGCTCTGGCTATCCGTTATTAATCTACCACATCACCGAAGAAAAAGAATAAAAATATGAGTGTATATTTATATACTCGTGTTCGTCGTTTTTATCAGCGAGAAAATCTTCATCTTTGGTTTCTAGTTTATTCATTGTATACATACAGTATATACTAAACGCGGCAGTGGTATTTAACATTTGCATTTCGTGCTGATCTTTCTGCTAACAACCATGTATAATATGGACTTGTATTTTATTTCTAATTGTGTTTCTTGCATTTTATTTTAACTTTTTTCCCTTCGCTATTTTCAGCAGAAGTTTTGTACTTATTAGTTATTACTTACTTTTTTACCGTTAATCAGTCAGTGAAGTGCCATACGTGACAAACACTTGGGCGATCATGTCTCGAAAGAGATATGACTGACTGAGCAGAAGATTATCCCGCAGTAGGTTGCTATTGCTTTCTGCGGTAGACTCGTTGCCAGCCTATGCTAACAACATTTCAAACACATTCTAACAACATTTCAAACACATTCTAACAACCTTTCAAATACATTCTAACAACCTTTCCAAATACATTCTAACAACCTTTCAAATACATTCCTTTAAACAACCTTTCAAATTACATAACAACCTTTCAAATACATTCTAACAACCTTACAAATACATTCTAACAACCTTACAAATACATTCTAACAACCTTTCAAACACATTCTAACAACCTTTCAAATACATTCTAACAACCTTTCAAATACATTCTAACAACCTTTCAAATACATTCTAACAACCTTACAAATACATTCTAACAACCTTACAAATACATTCTAACAACCTTTCAAACACATTCTAACAACCTTTCAAATACATTCTAACAAACTTTCAAATACATTCTAACAACCTTTCAAACACATTCTAACAACCTTTCAAATACATTCTAACAACCTTTCAAATACATTCTAACAACCTTTCAAATACATTCTAACAACCTTTCAAACACATTCTAACAACCTTTCAAATACATTCTAACAACCTTTCAAATACATTCTAACAACCTTTCAAATACATTCTAACAAACTTTCAAATACATTCTAACAACCTTTCAAACACATTCTAATAACCTTCCAAATACATTCTAACAACCTTTCAAACACATTCTAACAACCTTTCAAATACATTCTAACAACCTTTCAAACACATTCTAACAACCTTTCAAATGCATTCTAACAAACTTTCAAATAAACTCCCTAATAAATCACGCATTTTAAACACTAGGATAATTACCAGCAGCTCCAAGATTATTGGTGATATTCTCAGGAAGAAATATATATCACACACCATTTTAAATGTCGTTATTTATCAGATAAAATGTCTGCAGTGCAAAAACGTGTATGTGGGGGAGAAGTCTTGCTAAAAATAATAATAAAGAAAACTAAAAATGAAAATAAGTTTCAATTTTAACAAAGATTTATAAAGAAAATTTTCAAAAATATTATATAAAATTTTACAAAGACAAAAATTATTATTATTTATTAGTGTATATTTTGTTATTTTAATTTTTTTAAAAAAATTATTATTTTCGTGATTGTCAATTACTTCTGATTGTAGTTTATATTTTGCTTTATAGGATCTTTCTCTTTAATGTTTGTATTTATTATTTCTCCTTTTATCTAGATAATTTTTTGTCGTCTGTTCCTTCTATAATTTTTGTAAATCATTCTTATTTTCATTTTTATTTTTCCATATTAATTTTTAACTTTAAAATTACTTGGGTTGTTAATTATTTGTGACTGAAATTATATATATATATATATATATATATATATATATATATATATAGATAGATATATATATATACGCATCGTTCTTTCAGTAATGAATTTGAACACTCAGGTCAATTATTATATATATATATATATATATATATATATATATATATATATAGTCTTCCGCAGACAGATCTGTTTCGCTGTATCGCAGCTCATCAGTACGGTTAGACATCCCATTGCTTTTTAACCCAGAATTGAAACCCGGCAGAATTGGCGTTAGTCTCCAATTCTACCTCACAGCTATGAGCGCACGGCAGAAGGTAGGCAGATTTTTAGCGTATATATGTCGTATATTTTTTGTATAAGACGACCATTAAATAAAATATCACCCTTCAAAATTGTAGGTTGTCCCATACTACAATTCTAAAAGAGAAACCTTACATTGTGAGCTTCGGTGCGATATGCAATAACGAACCTGAAGATACGTAGAATTAAATAAACGGATAAAGTAATTAAACTATTTCTACCTTATATATTACTTGCATAACTTTATAATAAATTGCCTATTCCAAGAATAATTCTATATCAACGGAATGAAGTTATATCAATTAAAGCTTAGCTGTGAAACTGTAAACATCGAGTCATGTTTGCATCCACAGCAACTTTTACCTTTCACTAAACATTCAATAATCTTACGCTGTAATAACATTAAAGATAACATAATGTTCATTTCTCATTTAAGATTCATTATCATTTTGGAGTTAAATAATAAGACTATTAAGGATTACATACAACCTTTTTTTTCAAATAAAAATACTTTTACTATATTTTCAATGAAAATAAATGGTGATTGTTAATTCAGGTTGATTTTGACTGTATAGATATGAGATAATTTTTTAGAGAAGAAGAGGAAGAAGAAGAAGAAGTAGTAGTAGTAGTAGTATTCGCAAGAGATCAAGTGATGAAACGTAAAAAAAAAACAATGAATGCGACACGAAGATCTAAAGACGCATTGGCGTTGCCAAAGAGACATTTCAGAAGCTTACCAGAGTACTGAAAGACTGGAAACTCTCATTAGAAACAAAGAAATGAGTGCTGGATTGCTATGTGATATCTGTCCTTCTGTATGGAAGTGAAAGCTGGACGATCTCATCAAAGATCACGGAGATGCTTCAGGTAGCAGAAATGTGGTTTTACAGAAGGATGCTGAGGATAACATGGAAAGAGCCCGTGTGCAACGATGAAGTGTTGGAAAGGATGCAAACAAGAAGAAAACTGATAATAAATATCAGAAAGAGACAAATAAGTAACCTGGGACACGTAATGAGGAAGGAGGGCCTGGAGAACTTGATACTCATAGGTTAGATATATGAAAGAAAAGACAGGGGAAAGCAGCGCGAGACGTACTTGTTAGGTCTGAGCAAATGGTTGACGGAGCGGGGCTTAGAAGAGATATTAAGAGAAAAATTATTGAGAGCGACAAGATTCAGAGCCAAGTGGAAGTCCATGACTGCCTAGGTCCTGAAGGAACACGGTATACGAAGAAGAAGAAGAAGAAGAAGAAGAAGAAGAAGAAGAAGAAGAAGAAGAAGGAGAAGAAGAAGAGGAGGAGGAAGAAGTGCAGTTAAAACATGATAGAGAATCGATTTTGTTATTTCGGGGAGCCGAATTCGCATTTCGGTTGAATTGCATTCACTTTCGCACAAATTCTATTGAGAAAAGTATTAATCAGTCTCTTTCCTTTTGTTATGGGTTAGATAATAGGACATATTGAGTTCTATATCCTTGGCTGTCAACTAATCTACCGTAGAAAGCAATGGCAACCTACAGAGGGATAATCTTCCCAGTCAGACATATCTCTTTCGAGACATGAGCACCCAAAGCATGCATCAAGTATGGCACTCAACGAACTGTCTGACTATTTTGAATTATTAAAGATATTGTAGATGACAAACTTTCTAATAATATGAGTTTTATATAATCAATAAGGCTTACGGCCATGTCACGAAGAATTCAACGAAGATAAGTAATGTTGAGCCTCTTCAGTACTTAGATGTGTGACCGCTTGGGAATACAAGTTGCTGTAAGCGTTTAGTGACGGATGTGCGTTGTGGTGCAGTGGATATCGGCTCGGAAAGAGGAATCAGTGAGCCGAGATCGAATTCCATTTGAATACCCTGCATTCACTTAAGCACTGGTACCCTCGGGAAAGGTATTAATCCGTCCCTTGCCTCCAGTTATGGTTTAAATAACAGGGTAAGACGTGGGGAAACTGCTCTTAAAAATAAATCCCAATGAATCTTGATACTTGAAAAGAAGAAAGTATTATTGACACAAAACTTATATAAAAATAACAATAACTTGTTGAAAGAAAAAGGGATTACCAGCAATAAATAAATAAAATTTAGTTGGCAATAAATGACCCGCCGAGGTTGATATGCCATAAAAACAAAACAACCAAACAACCAAAAATTATAATCAATAAGCAGTCGTTTTATGTTACAGATATAGGATAAATTCAAGAAAAATACTTCAATTTTTCCTATATAAAGGACACTCTATACGCGGGTAAAAATAAATGTATGTGTGCGTGTGTGTGTGTGTGTGTGTGTATTTTCACTGAGTTCAGCAACATGTGGCGACGTTTTTTTTCAATGTTAGACTTAATTTTCAAACTACTGGATTCACGTATATACTACACGGCTGTTGCGACTCGGGTTTGAACTCAGTATTTACTCAGACATGCGCTTTTCCAGAAATAGGTCAGCTTCAACTCATACATATAGCATACTTAAAAACTATACTTTTCGCATAGATATAATCGAGTGTGCGCGCTTTGTGTGTGTTATTCCATGAGTTTTGACCAGGTCCTCATTATTAATTTCTTATCTATTTCAATATCCAATTGAATACCCTATCGATTTGTACTTTTGAATCTCGGAAATAAATTTTAATAATATCGGAAATTTATCCAATATTGATTACATTCGTCTTCGAAAACACAAACATATACACTCACTCACAGACACACAAAAACATATATTTTCTATGTAGATATTTACAAGTATAACAATAACAAAGATTGTGCTTGCCAAAAAGAAACGGCTAAACAGAGTATTGAGAGAGAGAGAGAGAGAGAGAGAGAGAGAGAGAGAGAGAGAGAGTGAGAGTGAGAGAGAGAGAATATTAATAATCAATAAGTGAAATTAATATTTATCTTTATTCTATTCTGTGTTTAGCGGATATCGCATCGATTTTACTTTTTGATCTGAGTTAAACGAAATTTCACTTTTTATGTTATTTCAATATATACTTTTTTTTAATAAATTTCAATATAGATAGCGTATTAAAAGTACTTTTACAAAATTTGAGGATGGATTCCTCACAGCAAAAGATAGACAAAAAACATATATATATATATATATATATATATATATATCAATCAGAGAGTTTAAAATCCCTACGATTTCGCCGATTATACTGTCTCCCACAGCTCTCCCTTTGCTAATCCTCTCCCATTTTCTCCCCCCCACCCTCTATGCATCTTCTTACTTTTTCTTTTTGCTAAACCACGACGCCTGGTCACCAAATGGTTGTATATGATTATATTTTACTTCATACTTTTAAACCTGGCACTTTTCTTTGAAACTTTCATCACTCCTTTTTCAGTTCTTTCTCTTTCTCCCCGGTTTTCATCCTTTTATATATTACTTACTATTTTTTATTTCCCTAACGTTCTATTTATGATTCCCCATTCTGGTTTCTCGTTTTCCCTACCCCCTCTCTCTCGCTCACAAGAGTTTTATCAATATAAGAAAAAGAATTTCCCATCTCACTTCAAAAAATAGCGTTTACTACCTGATGAGAAATTGTCTTTTCGGTGTCGAAACAAAATATACACTTTGTAGTAGATTGTAATTTAAACAGGTTCTAATGTATAATTTAAAATACATATACACTCGCTAGCCGATAGAGCACTTTAGATAGATTTCATGGCGACTGTGACTACTTATATCTTTACGCTACGTTCTTAAGTAACTAAACTGAACGCAGTTTGATTCGATTTTCAAATAGAACACTCAGTCATTGCGTTTTATTTACATCCTGTGAATAACCTGATGGGAAAGCTGCCTATATCTGCCTTTACGCAGATAGCTCTGTGGTAAAAGGTTTGTCTAATAAGTTAGTCAGATTTCGATCTCGGCTTGAAAATTAACGGATATTCTAGCTGCACTGAGAATCTGTGTTACAATAAAACAGACTTGCCTGCATATATATATATATATATATATATATATATATATATATATATATATATATATTAGAGAGGGGTAGATTTAATGTAAAATGGAGACAACTTGTGGATTTACGATGCGTTCTTTGCTACTGAATTGAACGCAGTTTGGTTCGGCTATCAAATTGAACTGTCTAATGACAGATTAGTCTAATTCCGATCCCGGTTTGAAACTAAACGAATAATCTAGTTGCACTGAAGTTTTGTAATACAGCGAAACAGGCTTGTCTGCGGATGATTATATATATATATATATATATATATATATATATATATACATATATATATATATATAATATGAAGAAACTTGTCACTTCGGTGAGCTTTGTTATTTTTGTTATGCGGACTTCGAAGTTTCGTAAGAATATTGTTGTAATACCTTCACTTTTCAGGCATCATTCACTTCTTTTCCATTTTAATTCTATCAACGCTGTATCATTATCTTGTTTTTGATCAATTTACAACAAACGATAACCGGCTTGCCTGAAATGCTTTTCTTCCAGTAAACTACTGACAAAACAGCAAATTGGTCACTAAGCAACATTACAATATATATATATATATATATATATATATATATATATATATATATATATAATCATATCACCCCAAGTCTACTGCCACTGGTGCTGCGCATGGGGTTACATAGGAGGAAAGTGACAGGTTGCAGGGCATGTCAGAAAGTGTGTAAGACAAAGGTTAAGATACTGAGAGTATACGGAGAAAGAAGCATGAGAGAGAGGATGCAAGAGATGGTTATTGACTTTACACTTAAACTCCTGGAGATTGTAGCTGTCGGGAAAGCAAGTAAACGGAACAGAATTCTACAGGCGGGAATTGCGAGAAAAGAAGCTTGAATAACATTTGCATTTACTTTTATTGATTTCACAGTAATAGGCTGGGATCTAGTTGCTGATTTTCTGGCTCGAGCAAATTCATGCATAGAGGGAATCGGAAAGTTAAGTTCTTAGGAGCAGAAGCCGTGAAAGTACTTGTAGAAGAAGCACAGAGAAGCCACATTGCGCCGGTGAGAAAGTGACTGTATCTGAGCTACCAGGTTGGGATCGATAACATTACAGATTCTCCGTTGGCTTTTGTTGGCTAGGGGAATAGCGGGAGACCCGACCAGATATGGCAGCAGTATTCAATGCGAGGAGCGATGATACATTTATATATGTGCAGGATGGTTTCAGAAAAAATTCTTGGTCCTACACAGAGAAAACCGACCTTCTTATCAGCGGGTTTAGCTATGGATTCGATATAGTCGTTCCACTTGAGGTCTGTTGTGAGAGTTAACCCGAGGAGGCACAGTGTTTCGCTTTCAGGAAGAATAGCCTGATCCATGCTAAACGGTGGGGAGGTAGGAGCGATTGCTTGTAATGGTTAATATATAGCAGCTTCGTTTTGGAGGCATTAAAATTCACGAGCCATTTCTTGCCCCAGTCCACCATACATTATATATATAAATATATATATATATTGACTACAGGATTGCACACTTAGAATATAATCTGTATATTCAAAGAACTTGAAAGAAATATTAATGCTTAGATGGAACAATTGATGGAATGTATTGCTACACGTACTTCATGCACCTAAACTTTCACATTGGGATTCATACTTAAGTTCCCAATAAAATTATTTTAAGGGTAATTAATTTCTAAGCAAGTCCTTCAAAAGCAATGACATCAGTTTATCTCACGGAAAAATGCTAGGATCAAGGAGGATGGAATAAGGAAGCTGAGCCAACGATGAATGATATATTGGTCAAAAATTTAAATATTGATTTTTAAAACTCATCTAAAAACGCCAAAAGTCTTTGTCAGACACAATATATCGGTAAGATATTTCCGATAGGTATCTATTTCATAGGAGAGTTCCTTTGCACAGAGAAAAAAATATAAAGCAGAAATTTGAATCTGATATTTGAATTTCTCTGAGAGTAGAATCCCAGAAGATTGGCTAGAAACTTTTATTTGACAATGGTCATTGATTTGGCTAGGTATGATATTAGGTTGATCATTCTATCTATCTATCTATCTATCTATCTATCTATCTATCTATCTATCTGCACAAATGTGTTCATACTTACACAATCCTCATATCTCTGTTCATATCTATCTACCTATCATTCTTCTCTGCGTATTTCGCAAGCTTGTTTTTTTCTCTTAAAGAAATAATCAGTAATAACAAGAGTACATGAGGCAATCATTACTTGTCTGTTGTGGATTTTTGTTGCCTATTTGTTGTGGCAAATCTTAACGCAAATCTTCGTCGCCAATTTGTTGTGGTGAAACTTCGCCGCAAAGTAGTAGTATCCGGTTTACCGGAAGTAAGACACAGAAAACAGAAGGTAGGTACAAAACAGTGTATTAGTATAACAAGAACATATGTACAATGTAAGTGTTAATAATAAGTAAATAGAAATCAGTGCGTCCGAACGGTACAGTTACGCTGCTTATTGCCTGACTAGCACCTGGCTTTAACTGTGTACTAGCTGTCGTTAAGTACTGTACTTAACTGCTATTAATTACCCTTCTGGAAGTCACGCAGGTAATTATATAAAGTAAGAGGAAGAGTCCATTTTCTTACTTACCTTGATGATAATCCCTCTTAAACTCTTCCTTATATATATATATATATATATATATATGCGTGTGTGTGTGTGTATGTGTGTGTGTGTGTGTGTGTGTGTGTGTGTGTAGGAGCGTGCGTACTCTCTTGTTCATATCTAATTCCGTTGCTTATACGTTACGTTTATATTTAGTAAAAATTATACAAAAAAAACACTTCAAAACTGAAAAGTAAATGTATTCAATACAATCTCCATTGCGTTCGCAGTAATCTCGTGCTAATCTTTTGTACGATCTCCTTATTTATTTAAGTTGGTGAATATTGTCAGAAGCATCTTTGATGTTCAAAAAAGAGTTTTTCTGGTCTCTCTGTCAACTGGGACCGATGCATAATAATTAACGAGTTTGCACTCTGGGGAATTAGGTGACAAGATGTATGAGATGATGTGGTTGCTGAAATTGTCTGTCATAACTGGATTCTCCTACTTGTGTTGTATGTTGCACGGTCCTGTTACAAAACATAGTGTCTTCTAGTCGCTACCCTCTTGACTGAAGACTACGCTACATTCTCAAACCGCTTGATATAACCTCCCTGTTGAATCTGAGTCAATGTAAGTAGAATGGAAGCTGAAGGTCACTACAAACACCTTTATCCTTATTAGTCAGTCAGTCATAGTGCCATACGTGATACACGCTTTGGGTGATCATGTCTCGAAAGAGACATGACTGACTTAGTAGAAGATTATCCCGCAGTAGGTTGCCATTGCTTTCTGCGGTAGACTCGTTGCAAGCCTAGGCTATAGAACTCAATACTTTCTATTATTTAACTCACAAATGGAGGGGAGAGACGGATTAATACCTTTCTCAAGGTATTTGTGTGCAAGTGAATGCAATTAATTCAACTGGAATACGAACTCAGCTCCCCGATTTATCGTTCCGAGTCGATATCCACGGCACCACATCACCATTAGACTTTCCGAGTTTTCTATACTGTCCTCATATTGACACCTTAAATCTTTGTAACGTTCATATTAGATTTTCCAGCAAGAATGAGAAACAATTCACTATACCGTTTTCAAATCTTTGGTGGAATCAAATGTGTTATTGTGCTCTTTTTCTCATAGACAGCGCAAAACTGACCCTCGTATACTGTGCAACCGATAGAAAAAATTAAATAAACAAACAACGTACTTGGTCGAAATTAAAAATATAAAATGGCGTTAATCTACCCATCGAACCCTGTACTAATTTAGACGATATAACCATTTATTTTTGCCTTAGTAGAATTTCCAAAAGACCAAGGTTGACAAAGAAAACTTGGCAGCTTATCTTGAAAATGACTTCCAATCAGTGGTTAGATTGGACAAGAAATATGTTGCAAATTTAAACGCCTTTAAAACAAACTTTTATCATTTAATCACCACCGAGAATCTTTTCCTTCTTTAACCAGGAAAGCAACAGGCTACACTTAGTGGGGCTCACGTTTCCTACTTATATAATGTGGAATTGCTATATCGGATCAATTGCTATGTCTAAAGCAAGGATGTTCAATTCCAGTTTAGTTCATTGCATTCACTTACATGCAAATACCCTTAGGAAAAGTATTCACCCATCATTTCTTCCTCCAGCTATGCGTTAAATAGTAAAACATATTTGATACTATAGCTTTGGTTGGCAACCAGTCTGCCGCAGAAAGTAATGACAGTCTATTTCAGGAAAAAATTCTGCCCGTTCAGATTTGTTTCTTTCGAGACATGATCTCCCCCCAAAAAACATAGCCACATAGTGTTTTTATTTGATGAGAAATCGGAGATCTGAGTTCGAATTTCAAACTGGTTCATTACATTCATTTACGCACAAATAGTCTTGGGACGGATGTGCTTTGTGGTACAGTGGATATCTGCTCGGAACGAGAAATTGGGGAGCCGAGTTCGAATCCCAGTTGAATTCATTGCATTCACTTACGCGCAAATACCCTTGTGAAAGGTATTATTCTATTTCTTTTGTAACTTTCTACCAGTTATGGGTTAAATAACAGGACAGATTGGGTTCTATAACCTTATTTGGCAACCAGTCTACCGCAGAAAGCAATGGCAACCTCCTGCAGGATAATCTTCTGCCCAGTCAGTCATGTTTCTTTCGAGACATGATCGCCCAAGCGTGTATCACGTATGTCACTTAACTAACTGACTCTTGGGAGAAGTACAAATTCATCTCTTTTGCTCCGAGTTATGTGCTGAATAGAAAGACTGATTAGGTTCTATAACCTTGACTGGCAATCATCTCGGAAATATACTGCGTGAAAAATATTCTGCCTAACCAGACATGAATCGTCAGGCTGTCACGCCCCACCAAAAAACCCACTTCTACTGCGGCCGTAGTACGTGTTGTACGCCTACGACTCTGTTGAGGCACGGGATATCTGAATCTGGATATAATATGTCAAATTCTCGCTATAAAGGTCTGTGAATTGGTGATAGTAATAAATGTAGCTCGTCAGCTCATTTGCAATGAAAATAGCGAGAGTTGTCATAGATAATTGCTAAATATTAGTGTAAAATTGATTCACTAGCCTTTGTTGGCAACCACTTTAAAAGAAGAAAAACCGTGAAGAAAGCAACATTTCTTTACCTCCCCAAACAATGTTTGTTATCCTCAGATAATAAATTTTCGTTGCATTTCACGATTCTTGACAGATCATCGATTATGACATTTTGGTATAATAGCGAATGTGATAAAAATACTAATCGAAAAGAAAAAAAAAACAAAAAAAAACAAAATGAAATTGACTAGATTATATATTCAAGCCCATAGATAAAAATATCGAATTTAAAACGTTAAAGTTTGAGTGCCCCCTCTTCGTTGTACGCATGTGTAGTTAAATTAAATTTAATTATAGTTAAGTTCAACATGATTCTACTCCGACATTACCAGAGTAGAATGATTCGATAAACGGCACTCTGTCATGGTCAACTTACCGCTTCAGAGCGGGGAGGGACTCAGACGAGTCTGAGGTGAGTAGACAAGAGGCCATCCTTAAGCTCTGTCTACGGCATAGTTTCGTTTGAGTTTAAGGACACTGAATCTCCACATTAATTAACTTTGTTCTGCATCCTCCTTGGTGGGAAGTTGGTAAATAGCAGTGTGGACTGGTTCATTTTTGAATGTACCTCTACACTATCTTGACCAAATGTCTGCCTCCGGGCGAAGAAGAACCCAAACGTGGCTCCTCCAAAGGGCAGAGTCTCGTTTACGGGTGAACAATCAAGAGTCCGACCCAACATTAAGCTGTGTCTACGTGCTATTTTTAGCTGATCTAAAGGACTCAGAAACCCCCACTAATTGACTTTGTGTTGCATTCGCTTTGGTGAGAATGTTGTAAATACATTTTCAAGTGAACTATCTTGATCAACACTTTGCCTCTGAGCGGAGAGCGACCGATACAAGGCTCCGTCGAAGGTTAGAGTCTCAGATGGGGTAGACAAACAAGATCCTTTCTCAGCTTTACTCTGGGTCTACGGGATATTTTTCGCTGAGCTAAAAGGTTTGGAAACTCCACTTTAAATGATCTTGTGTTGCATCAGATTTGGTAGGAAGATCTACGGGTATTTTTGGCTAAGCTCAAGAGCTCAGAGTCCAAACATTAATTGAAATTGTGTCGCATCAGGGCTGGTGGGAAGATGGTAAATCATTTTCGAGTGAACCGCCACTCACGCTTGATTAACACTTTGCTTCTGGACGGAAAGAAACCCTAACGTGGCTCAGCGGAAGGTAAAGTCTCGTTTGGGATGAACAGACAAGAGCCTAATGCTGCTTTATGTAGGGCCTAGGGATACTTTTGCCTGAGCTTAAGGGTTTAGAATCCCCACAGTAATTGACCTTGTGTTGCATCCTCATTGGTGAGAACGCGGTAAATAACAGTGAGGGAGCATTTTCTATCTTTAGCTTGTCCTACTCAAATTACCACCTTAAAGTGTTGGAGGCTCTCTATATTCAACCTTCAAAAGCTTCATTGTGCAAACATAAGAATCATATATTTGGCCTTCAACTCATTTCCATCTAAGAATTTTTTTCTTGCCATATTGCGAATTTTTTACTGATAATTATTTCTTTATTAAACTTGCGATAGCTCTGTTAAGCTAAGTTCGAAATCGGTTAGCTAACCCGTTTTTCAATTTTATTTTTAAATATTATTATCATGAGTGTTAATAAAAGTGAATATTTTTGTCTAATTATGATGGCATTATATATATATATATATATATATATATATATATATATATATATATATTCATTTGTAAACGAGCTATTTTGCGACCCAGTTTTCTACCTTTCGGTGTCTTCAGGCGATTTACAATAACTGATTTTGTCGGTATTTTTAAAGCATCCACATAACAGCGATCTTTTATGAAAGCACAATTTTCAAAATTAGAAGTAGCTTAAAGGTCTTAGAACATTTTTATCCATGATTGTATGATTCTAATAGGTATTTATTGGTATGGTTACACTTGGTTATAATTACTGTTCTTTCATTTAGTAATTTGTTTTTCTTTGGTAATAATTTAATAGCCAACTTATCTTCCTCGCACGGTCTACATACCATTGAAGGCTTGGCTGTTTTTGTTATACTCTACGTTATGTCGGGGTTTTTTCGATGCTTTAATTTCAATTTCTACACGCGGTTAGTCACATTTTTACACTTTTTAAGTTTTCTGGTTTAAATAATGTACACTTATGGTTATTCCATCTACTCTCAAATGTGTTTTTGGTAGATCCCAAATATTTTTTTTTATTTTGACCATTTTTATCATGTACTTTTGCTTTGTAAATAAGCTCTTTTGTATTACAAATTCCTTGAAGTGGGCATTTATTTTTGCCCCTACAGTTACATTCCCTATTAATGATTTTTGGTGGGTTGCTATTTAGGTTTCTGTCGTTTTGTTTCTTTATGTAAGTTTCTAAATTACTAGTATAGATATAACTCAGTTTGATTGTATTCCTAGTGAAAATGGGGTTTAAGTCAACGCTTTTTAGAATGTGCTTATCGATCAGTTTAAAAATCATTTGCGATATTTTGGTTTTTACTTCTAACTTAAATGGTGGGTTGAACCAGATAATATCTCGATTTCTTTTATTTCTATTATTGATTTTGTTTGTCTGCCGGGTTAGGGATTATATTCTAAAATTTTCTTATGGCCAGATTTTTTTTTACAGACTATCAAAAATTCGTCAAACAAAGCAGTATTTGAGAAAAAGAAAAATAATTATGAAGATATCCTAAGAAAGTTATGCGTTGATAAAATATCACTTTTAAGTAAGCTTTAAAAAAACGGTAAAATCAGTTGTTGTAAAAAGCCTAATAACATCTGTGGGTAGAAAACTGGGTCGCGAAAATGTTTAGAAATGAAAAATATTCAAAAGTTCTACAACATAATTGTATTGAACACTTTTTATTACAACTGCGTACTGATATACGTAAATTATGACCTAAAACTAAATTATATATATAGTCATCAGCAGACAGATCTGTTTCGCAGCTCATCACTACGGTTAGACTCCGATTGCTTCTAACCCAGGATTGAAACCCGACCGAAGTGGCGTCAGACGGTGATTCTACCTCTGGGCCATGGGCGCACAGTAAAAGAAGGAAGACTTTTTAGCATATATATTATCACTATACACGCCCAATAGCCAGAGTGTTCTAATTCATTAATGAATGAGCGATGCGTACAATATATATTGTAATATATATATATATATATATGTCATAAATCCGAAAATAAAAAACACCTTAAAAGTAAAATCCAAAGGATCCTATTATATATATATATATATATATATATATATATGTCATAAATCCGAATATAAAAAACGCCTTAAAAGTAAAATCCAAAGGATCCTATTAATGTTAAATATTTGCATTGATCCAGACAGAGTGCTCAATGTTTATTAAATTTATTCATTTAGAGAGCCAATATCTATTGCATATAAAAAAATTCAATTTTTTAAAAATAGGATTGTCATTTCGACGGGTAAATGTTACCCCCATCTCATCAGCGAGATTAAAACATTATAAGAAAAATATTGTTTTTCAAATTCC
The DNA here is from genome assembly GCA_037127315.1 of Ascarosepion bandense. NCBI lineage: Eukaryota > Metazoa > Mollusca > Cephalopoda > Sepiida > Sepiidae > Ascarosepion > Ascarosepion bandense. The sequence goes on from JBBBDQ010000398.1 coordinate 4,155,358, forward strand.
TTCAAAAATGAAATAATTGTTGGATTTTAATGACACTGTTAAGAAGTATTCATAAATAAATTAGATTATTTCTGAAATTATTTCTTTTTTAGAAAGTCTTTTTAAGTATATATTTTTTACATCTGTTATTCTACTACTCACTAATAAAATTCTACGAAATTAATTTCTGTGCCGCTTAATGTTTATCTTAACTACGCGCAAAACTCTTTTAGTGAATGCTGGACAATATCATCAAAGATGAAGGAAAAACTGAAGCAACTGAAATGTGGTTCTACAGAAGGATGCTGCGAATATCATAGATCGAGCATGTGAGCAAAGTTGAGGTCTTGGAAATGATGGAAACAAAAAATAAATTAATACTGAGCATCAGGAACAGACAGCTGAAGTTCCTGGGACATACACTCAGGAAGGAGGTCTTGGAGAATCTGATTCTAACAGGCTAGATAGAGGGAAAAAAGAGACAGGGGAAAGCAACGGATAACATATTTGAAGGACCTAATCAGGTGGATGACGAACGTGGATTGCATAATGTAACAGGAGAAGGCGTGCTCAGAGACGCCAGGAATAGGAAAACGGGGAAAGCCATGAGTGCCTACGTCTTGAAGTTACAGGGCACATAGAAGAAGAAGAAAACTCCTTGGAGAATTTAAATCACCAATGATTTTTTTATAAAACAGTGCCCCATGTGCCTAAAATCAGGTCTGAATCATAAAATAAAAAATGTAATAAAATTAAGACATAATATTATTGGAAATGTTTTTAATCGCTTTCATGAATAAGTCATATCATGGATATTATTATCTTAAAAAATGAATTCGGTGAATAGTGAGAGTTTTCAAGAATAGTTTTCATTTTAAAAATCCCTTAATCTCATTATTTTATAAAATTTTCAATCTTTTAGATTTCTATATTATTTTTAATGATTAGGGGATATTGCTATTAAGCAAAAACTATATTTGCTAATCATAAATGAATAGTTTACCAGCATTTAGTGAACAATAGTATTTACAAAGCAATTTTTAAAAAATTTACGTCAGTATATACGTGCTAATTTTTGCAAATGGTCCGTTCATACATAACAATTCAGAAAATAATTGTGGTATATATATTAGATTTAAATTCAATGTACCTAGAATCAAATAAAAGATTAGAATAAGGAGAATTTTCATAATGTTTAATATTGTTAGTCAGAAATTATATAAGAAAAATGCGCTCACAATATATTCTTCAAGTAATTTTTACAGATATATCTCCGTTAGAAAAGAATTACATGTACTTCCCGTTGTCAATTTGTCAATAAGAGTATCAACACCTTATCAACAGCGCCATCTGTTTTAAAAATAAAAAATTTCAGCAATGTTTTAAACTTAAAGTAAGTTATACTTGCTTCCAGTAAGATAGATTAAGCTTTAAATCAGTTAATATTACTGTGGTGGTATCTCCCCTTTTTCTTTGAGTATAGACTCGACTGAGTATACATATACTTCTACCATAATGAGATGCGTTAGTTATTTGAGAATACCGAACTGATCCGTAAGATACCGAAGTTACACAGAGAATACCGCGCCAGTAGACATAGTAGCTCTGAGCTCCACTCAGCCAAAACAATATTACACGGATATATTAATTCCAGCATGTCTTCACTTCAAAGAATTGTATATATATATATATATATATATATATATATATATATATATATATAACTAGCAGTATAGCCCGGCGTTGCTCGGGTGTAATGAAAGCTTTAAAACTGGAGCTCAGACACTTTGGAGGTTGGCACGAAACACTAAAAAGCAATAGATGTTTCCAGTTAAAGCGAAACCGTAGACTGAAAGAAAAATGAATGGATATAAGTCAAATTTTGATTTCCTGCTATCGATATCAAATAATATCTTTTCGTCGTCAACTGAATTTTGAAGGCTAAATAAGTCCTCTGAGTAAATGGTATCATGGCTAAGACTAAGAACTACAATTATACCTACTTAGAGCCAAACCCGAAGCAAAAACTAAAATAAAAGGGCTGAAAAAAATACAGACATACAGGCAGATAAACACACACACACATACACACACACACACACACAAACATCTTGCTTTATATATATATATATATATATATATATATATATATATATATATTATCGATTTTCTGCACTTTTGTAAGAACTGCAAACTTGAAACTTCTGAATATCGTTTCTTATGTCTTTGTGTATGAGTGTATAAAATTTGATTAAAATCGGACCATTCCTTCTATAACCCGATTTTTTTCGATTATCAATTTTCGATATTTATCGGGGATACCTCGACACAAAACCTAGCTAAGAACACTCGCAGGCGCTTATAGTACAACTGTGTAAATTTTCAAGAAAATCGGTTCGGTCGTTTCGGAGTCTATAGGTAACGGACCCACACACACACACAGACAAAGTTCCATTTAGATCCTTACTAATCGTAATCCTGAATTACTAACCTGCGTTCCAGTTGTATCTCTACGTTTAATATAACCTATTTTTCTATCTCAAATATCTGTTTTTGTTGTTAATTATTTTGGGTGGTCCCTCGCCCGGAAACCACATCAATTACCCAAATAAACTTTCACAAAAGCAGATTTTAGTTTTGAAATAATTTTTACATAAAGAGAATAGATTGTATTGATAGATAGTTAAAATCGGTAAAATCAACAATCGTTAGCGATTTAAAATAAAATAAAAATCACTCCTTCCAGTCAATTAAATTAATTTTGAAATTCAGCAAATTATATTGCTTATTAGAAATATTAAATTGAATCTATTAACTTTAAATAAAAAATGAATTAAAAGCTTCAAGAAATATTTTTCATTTTTAAAAATTAATTTCATATCACATTTATTTGGAGATATGCAATTATTGCAATTAAATTTTTTTAATTAATTCTTTATCTGAAATTCCCAGGAAATAAAGACTAATGTTGACGGATTTTTTTCTCCTGGCAATTCCAACCTGGCTAGAAAGATCAATGTGTAAAACTTAGTAAATTCGAGAAGGAAGGCTCAGTGGCTTATTACATCTTTCCAGTTGCATAAATAGGCAAGCAAAAACAGACCGATATATTGACTTAACCTTTAACTTCCATGGCAGATAACCAGAGACAATCAACTACAACGGCATGGATCAACCAAGTCTTAGCTGAATACGGCAATTGATAGAAGCAGTTATCACTACTAATACATACGAGTTTAGAATTTTTTATTTTAAAAACCTTGACGTGGTAGACTTGCTTACGTTTTTCTACAACACGGAGAGAGTTATTCTGACAGAAGTTTATCTGCTGACAGGTAAAAGTTAGCCTGTCAAGGCCAAGTTAGCCTGTCAAAGCCAATCTCAATCAACTCGAGGTGGTGGGGTATATACCTCAATAATCCTGGAGCAGTCAAGAGCTCACCAGTTGTATAGTTATTTTGATTTTTTTAAGCTTGGGCTTAGATATGGCACAAGGCCGAAAGTATGAGGTACCAAGTGATGATCGAATTAACTGCTCAGTTATAATGATTCTAGCAAGACGAAATCCAGTTGTATAGATAGTCAGTCATCAACAGTCCAATACATTGGCTTTAGATAAGACAATCACTGGTGGATGATAAGCGACGCTATCAACTACAACGTCATCGATCTAACAGTTTTAGTTAGCTGAATAAAGCGGTTGCTAGTAGGAGTGGCTAACACAATTACAAAACCGTACCTACAATTACAGTGTGAAAGCAATTCAGGACAAAGCCTACAAGAGAAATAAATTTAATTCTTCGTGTCAAGATCAAGCGTCGCATAGATTTTGACAGAGCGAAATAAAATAAAAAATATCATCAGTTTCCGAGCAGAAATCTATGCAGATGACAGCATCATTTAATTCCGTCTCAGTAGAAAATCTGATGAGTCAGACAAATTAAACTTGGTTGCTGATCTTCAAACGGGCCTCCAATCTATTGGTAATCGGAACAGGAAACGGCTTCTAAAGTTGAATACCTCCAAAACAAAACTGCTTCCTTTTTACTTCCCTAGAGAAACTTTCCTGCTAGCCATCAGCATGGCTAATGCTAGTGTCCAGCAGAGAAACACACTGCGTCTTTTTGGTGTCACTTTTTCAACCCACCAAAACAGCTTAGAAATTTCGGTTTGTGTGTTGAGCCAGAAAGTTTATCACGTCAGAATCCATCTTGCACATTTATAAATGTAGTCCTGGGTATGACGATAGACTGCATCCGGCAGCATGCTTCTGATTGCCAGGTTATGCAGAGCATAGAACCGCCTCTTAATTGCTGTTGTTTCCAGGTTCACATCTGACCCGGAGTGGTAAGCATATGTTAGGTTCTTAGCTATGTCAAAATAGATAACATATGACCTAAAGCTAAATATGAAAATATAAAAATAGTCTTTTATAGAAATATATACATAAAAATAGTTTTTTCTTGAAAAATATACATTTTTGAAGGAAAAAGATTACCATAACATTTTATAAGGAAAAAAAAATTGCCATAAAACATTTTTGAAGAAAAAAAAATATTACCAGAATTACGTTTTTGAATAGAAAACTAGAAAGCATCTTCAGTTTTCTAAAATAAATTTTTAAAAAAATTATCAAAATCTGACTAAATCAACATTATCACTATAACCTAACATTAAAAAAAATCTCTTAAAACGCCCATCTTTTGAGGATTAAATAACCCACAGAGGTTGTGAAGCCGTTAAACAAAACCCAAACATTTATAAACGTATCATTCGTCCGTTGGTTGGTTGTTGTTTTTTATGGCATATCAACCTCAGCGGGTCATTTATTGCCAACTAAATTTTATTTATTTATTGCTGGTAATACCTTTTTCTTTCAACAATTTATTGTTATTTTTATATTAGTTTTGTGTCTAGTAATAATTTTTTCTTCTCAAGTATCAAGATTCATTGGGATTTGCATTTAATACTCTCGCTACATTTGATTGGATGCTCTTGCTATTTATCTCGAAGTTCTTGACAATATCATACAAATGGATCTGTGAAGTAATTTATTCTCTCTTGACATCCCGACTTCAGTCACTTTTTCCCCGACGTGGACTCTTTCTGTCTTTTCTATAATATTCTCATGGCCACTGCTACGAAGAACAACATTTACACATTAGTCCATATAGTAAATTACAATATCTTAAAAAATCAAATTTTATTCCAAAATATAACTTTAGCAAAAATACAACATACATCATACACTTAACCGCCTCTAGTAATCATGTTCATGCAAACACATACATGCAGAAAAAAGCAGTGTATCATCTACCATATTATTAATTGTGAAAGGAGAATAACATATATCATGTTTCTATTACTTCAAAACACAAGAGAATATTAAATTACGGTATATGTCACCCGTAATGTCTTGATATGCCGTTCAACAAACTAATGGATCAAACAATTTATGGAGTATACACATTTTCCAAGTTATTTAATGACAGAAATTATTTAAACTAAAATATTTTTAGGGTGGGGAGATAATAATCGGTTAGCAATACATATTTTACTAATTAATCCATAGGTGGGGGAAAGGTAAATTCATATCTTTCCCAAGTGAATTTGCACGAAAGTGAAAACAACAAGACCAACGAGAATTGAAATCTTACAGAACCTAGTATTCCTAAACAGTCACCCATCTAGATACTGCTCAAGCTTGACTTTGTTTAACTTCATTGATGGTAAGGTAATCTGTGTTTCAGCTTAATATCACCGTAAGCGAAACTTATGGGAATAAATAAAGGAATGTTAATCGATTCTATCAAAACAAAGGATAAAGAAAACCTCACGAATATTGTTCTCTCTCAACAGTTTAGAAGAAAACTAACACACCCTTTTAGGGCTCCAAGCAGGCTGTAGCTCAAAATGGCCGAAACACTGTAATAATATAAACAAAGATGAAAATATTAGTAATTTTTTAACATATTTTTTAAGAGAGAAATATTGTTGGCATGTTTTTCAGAATTTTGCTGTAAATAACCATTTTTTATTCAGTGGGTGGCAGGCTTGCCTTAGGATTTGTGCTTAGAGCGGAAATAAAAACCTTTCTTCTCATTATTTTCTTCTCCGTTGACCACTGAACTCCTCAGAATCTCAGCAGCAGGCTGCTTTCTTTGTAGAAATATTATTAGTTTAAACATTCCTTACTTCAGGCTGCTCTCTCGGTATAAATCTTGTAAACATTGTCTTATCTTATGTTGAGTTTTGCTACTCACTAACTTTGATGTCGATGAGCTCGTGATAGAGTTCTTAGTAATTTTGTATTCTGGGCATAAAACACGAGTTCGGATTACACCAGTGTCAATTTCTCAAAAAGCTGAAAATTTTCCGTAATATCGGCCATGGGAGACGACTCCAATCTGGCATTATGTTAGCGACAAGCCGAAAACAAATATGACGATTTGAACCAGACTTTGTCTGGGAAATTCGACAAAGAAAACAGTTCGGAAGATATTGACAATTTTGCTAGGAAATGGCAACTCATCGTGGTATATACTTGAGGTTTAATAGCCTTTATTCAACTATTCGTAGCGCCTGATGACACCACTATCTACTCCCGTATCAGTAAGACATCTGGCGAGGCGGACAAACATAACTTTGCTGCTGATCTCGAGAAGGACATCCACTCAGTGGTGGATTGGGGTAAGAAGTAACTCGTAAATTTCAATGCCTTTAAAACAAAAGTTCTATCTGTCAACCATCACAGGCAATCTCTACTGCCACCAATAGCATAGACCAAGCGAGTGCCCCTGAAAGCAATACACTGCGCCTCTTTGGTCTTATTCTTTCTTACAACCTCCAATGGAATCATTTCATTGAATTAATAGCTAAATCTACTGCTAGAATGTTTAGCTCACTGTGTCGGGCCAGGAAGTTTTTTCCGCCTGAACCCATCTTGCACATATATAAATAAACCATTCGACCGTGCATGGAATACTGTTGCCATATCTAGTTAGGTGCCCCTGCAGTTTGTCTCAGTGTTCTCGACAGGTTCTAAAGAAGATGTGGCTTCCCCCTCTCTCTTCTACAAATATTTTGATAACTTCTTCTCCGAAGAATTCAGGTCACTGGTGCTCCCCCCACAAGAATTTACTCAGGCAAGCAGACTGGCCTCAAGGTCCCACTCTTTTACAGTTAGATCAACCAAATGCAAGTTCTACTTGTCAGCTTCTTTTCTCGCGCTTTACGCCTGTGGAACTCCGTTCCTTATACTTGCTTTTCTGACGGCTATAGCTTCTAAGAATTTAAATGCAAAGTCAGTTCCCATCTCTTATCCGCTAAACTCCAACCCTTTCCACATTACCCCGTGTTGTTGTTCTTTTCCTTTCCCTCTACATTCGTAACTGTCTTCACTCCTATGTTCATATCGTTTTCTTGTCCTTTCTCTTTCTCACTCTGTAGATGGTTTGGCTTTATCTGCACTCTTTTCCTGTCTAAAACTCTAACTTATTCTCATGTAGCCCCTTACACATCAGTGGCGGTACTGCCTTGCTTGGGGTTAAATGATAAAAAACTCGTTTCCTTTTTCTCTTTTTTTACTTTTTCTCAGAAACAGTAACTAAGATTTGGTAAGTATCAGCATCTATGTGTCGTCTCTATTCAAGCACGACTTCTTATACTTTGAAGCTTTTTGTCGTAAATTATTTTCCACCAAACCCCTCCCTGTTGAGGCATATATTTACATAAACTTGTCAGGTTGGTTACTTTCTGATTGTTCCTGCTTTCAATGCTTTTAATATAATATATGAGCGTCAAAATCTCCATACGTTCTTTCCTCATTATGCTTAATACAAATGTCGAACGTCTCTTAATTTAAGTGGTTTTGTTTAGAATTTTCTGAAAGTTTTCTCCTTTCTCACCTAAACATAGTCGCAGTATAAACCATAAGGTGTGTTGAAGAATGTATATGTGCCTGAACCGGAGTCTGTAAGAGGGATTAGATAGCCATCCTAGAAGAATCTATAGTCGTCTGTAACTGAGCGTTGCTTACATTTTTTCTTGTTAACTATTTGTCGTCGTTTCTCCTTCATCCAGAAATGCAATATTTATGTTAGCACTGGTCGACCATTTGTAAAGGCAGTTCTGTGCTTGTCTTCATTAATGAAAAGTGCGATAAGGCATTTGTAATTTCCAAGATAGGATACAACAATACGCCCTCGTTTGAAATTTGATAATTCTTATCCTTCGACGGTGCGAAATTTTCGTGAAAATGATTATGCGACTGTCGGTCTTGTATTTGTATAAGAGATTGCCAAAGAGAATCAATTAGATGTCCAGTCTGAGAAAAAAATCATGATTATTAACTATGTTATGTCTTCCCAGTATGTATTCACACACACACACACACACACACACACGCATGCGCGTGCACACACACACACACACACGCACACGCACACACGCACACACACACACACGTATATATATATAAATATATCAAATAAAAAATGTCGTTTTTATAGTTATGGGTGGATGTGCCTTGTGATGCAGTGGGTATCGACTCGGAACGACAAATCGGAATGCCGAGTTCAAATCCCACTTTAATTCCATGCATTCACTTACAAACAAATACCCTTGTAAACGGTATTATTCATTCTCTTCCCTCCAGTCCTGGGTTAAATAATAGGACAGATTGGGTTATATAGCCTTGGCTCTCAACCAGTCTACCGCAGAAAGCAATTGCAACTTACTGCGGGATAATCTTTTGTCGAGTCAGTTATGTTTCTTTCGAGATATGATTGCCCAAAGCGTGTATCACGTATGGCACTTAACTGACTGATTGTAGTAATGGGTAAAAACGTAAGAACGCGTATAAATATAAAAGTGGAAGCAGGTCAACACGAGCGATGGCAGACTGGTTAATGCTTAAATACAATCTGCAAATGCTTGTGACCGAAGATGATGTGTCTTCATATTAACATGAGATATCTTGTAGCAAGTCTAGAATCGTGTTCCAAGTAAATTCCCTGTAAACAATTCCTGTAAAATGAACAGTAAAATATATCACTCTACTAGACATACAATTCCAGCCCAGATATTAATCGTATACTGATGCCTGTATTTTACCACGGAGTTTCCGATCCCTTAGTTGTGTAAATTTGTTATTCGTTCTCTTCCAAATGCTCCCTCATCCGTAAAGAAGATGGAAGAGACAAAGTGGAAAGAGTGTTCCCGTGGTGAGTGGTCAGAGGGCGAAGGACCCTGTATATGTTGCAAATGATACAGATTATGAAGCTTTTCTTGAAGACATGTAGACTATGCTAGGAACAACCTGTAGAATGTGTTCTTCGCAGTCAGCAAACAAGCGGATCTTGGCTTTTTCAATCCATAATTTGTGGTGTCTGAGAAACGTGACTACAAACAGAAGAAAATTTTGGATGTTTCGACTGAGAATAATTCCGTTGTTAGTCGTCAGTGCCAATTGCTGTAAACTCCCGGTTTTTTTCTTGTTTATATAGAAATATAATGTGATATTTTGATTGGTTGGTTATTACTTTTATGTTTCTGTATGATTGGTTGATTTTTCTTTTTCTTTCTTATTCTTTTTTATTGTGTAGTTGTTTGAAATATTTTAGTTTTAGAGTATGCATGAATGAGAGTCTAATTCAGATGGACCCTTTTGTTTTATTCTTTTTCTCAATGTGTTGGTATGTTTTGCTGTGTGACCTTTTTCTGTTGGGTATTATTGTATTTGTGTTCGTAGGCGTTTCTTGTGTTTATTTCTATTTTTATTTATTTATTTAAAATATTCTTTTTTTGTTTAGTGGTTGTATAATTTTCTTTTTTATCGTGACTTGGTGTTTGCATGTAATTTTATTTTTCGGATTAATATTAATTGTGTGTCTTTTGTTTATTATTTTAATTGTTGTAATTATATTTTTAGGTTTTAGTTTTTAATTTTTATTCCTTTTATTATTGTTTATAGTGTTTGTATGTATATTTTTTGTTTAATTTTGTTGTTATATATTGTTGTTCGTGTAGCAAAGTAGGTATTCGTTCGCATGTTTGCATTTTGCTATTAACTCGTTATTTTTTCTGTAATATTTTATTTTATTTTTAAATTAATTATTGTTAGTTTCTCTTCTATGCATACTTTACCACTTTTGCTATTACCGATATAATAGTGGTGCCGGTTTTACTAATTTCAATTTGATTTTGGTCGTAATGTTTTCTTTCTGGTTCCATATGTACTTTGATAACGTTGTGTTGTTTTTGTACATTGTGTTGAATGATGTTTTGTGATTATAAAATCTTTTTGCTTTTATGTAAATATTTTCGTCTGAATTATTTACTAGCAGTATAGCTCGGCGTTGCTCGGGTGTAATGAAAGCTTTAAAACTAATTCATGGTCCTAGAGCTCAGACTTTGCCTAAAGAATATTTGTGTGAAGTTTGGTGAGAATCGGATAAAAATTGTGGATTTGTATAAAGGACATACAGACAGATAAGCACACATACACACAAACGTCTTGCATTATATATATATATATATATATATATATATATATATATATATATATATATTATCGATTTTCTGCACTATTGTAAGAACTGTAACCTTGAAACTTCTGAATATCGTTTCTTATGTCTTTGTGTATGAGTGTATCAAATTTGATTAAAATCGGGTCACTCTTTCTCTAACCCGATTTTTTAGATTATCGATTTTTGATATTTATCGGAGGTACCGCGACACAAAACCTAGCTAAGAACACCCGCAGAGCCTTATAGTATAACTGTGTAAATTTTCAAGAAAATCGGTTCAGTCGTTTCGGATTCTATAGGTAACGGATACACACACAGAGACACACACACAGACAAAGTTCCATTTATAAATAAGTTTGGATTACATTGGCTTTGCATGTTATGCTGTTGCTAAGATATGTATGTTGTACTTTCTGTAGTTACATTTGTTCGTATTGTTTTGTTGGTTTGTTACATTTGGTTTGTTACTGCAGTTACATATGTTTTATTGTTTCGTGGTTATTGGTTTTAATAAGAATTGTCTTGCCGTGTTGTAATAAAAAATAAATATAAACATAAAAGCCAACACACGTAAAGCCTACAAACACTAATACAATAACACCCAACAATGACACAGAAAAAATAAACCGTCACACGGCAAAACATACCAAAACATTAAAGAAAAGGTTAATTCAGTAAAAGAGAGATCAATAAAACAAACGAGCTCTATCCCAAATAAACAAACGCACATTCACACATACACTACATATATATATATATATATATATATATATATATATATATATACATACTATATATATATATATATATATATATATATATATATATATTTATATATATATTGTGTTTATTTTGCTAGCTTTTTTTTATTAATACAGGTTTCGTTAAATAATATAGACAAGTTTCACTCTCCCCAATATATTCGATAAATTCATCATTCTTTCCAACCACGATCTAACTAAACACCAAAAAGAACTACTCAACCTCGGACCTAACTGGCATATATACCGTAAGTACGACCAGCTTACAAAAAAAAAAAATTGAAATCGAAACGCTCTATCAAAGCATCACTAAATTACAAGACGAAAAACTTATAACAACTAAACCCGAACTAAAAGACCTTCTTAAGGCTGAGGCACTCAAGAATCGCCATGATAAAAGCCGAAGCTCCTCAAAAATCCTATCCAAGTAACTAAAAAATGCTGCGCACAAACTACGCAACCACCCTCACATAATTGTAAAATAAGCCAACAAGGCTAACACCTTTGTTATACTTAACAAATCAGATTACAACACAAAACTCGACCACATAGTCCATGAGCACACAAAATTTTAAAAAATTAACAAAAACCCGACACACCAACTACAATTTAAACTTAATAAACTCATTAGCGCCAACAACACTGATCAGAACTCCTTAAAACTCCCTAAAATTATTGATGACTACAAATCTGGTTGCATATACGGAACCATAAAAACGCACAAACCTAACTATCCTCTCCGCCCCATCATATCCCAAATTCCTACTCCTGTATACTATTTAACTAAACATATTAATCAGCTTATCACACCCTACCTTCCGAGTAAATACAGCATTAAGTCAACTCTAGGTGCAATCCAAATCCTCAAGAGCAAAAAACCTAATAATAAAATCATAGCTTTACTTGACGTTGAAAACCTTTTCACTAACGTATCCGTCAGTGAAACTATCAATATAATTATAAGGAATGTCTACAGTAATCCTTTATTATCCCCACTCAAAATTAATCCCAACATGTTTAGAAAAATCCTACTAGCTTGTACTACCGAAGTCCATTTTGTTGATACAAACAACACTATATATATATATATATATACAATGTGACGGCGTTTCTATGGGTTCAGTACTCGATCCGACATTTAGCAATTTCTATATGTCGGACCTCGAAAATACTACTTTTACAAATTTAAAAAAACATCCATATCCCTAAGATACGTTGATGATATTCTACAATTTATTAAAAATACCGACGAAATGCTACAACATCAAAAACAGTTTCAAAATAACTCAGTCTTAAAATTCACTTATGATCTTAGTTATGACAACAAATTTCCTTTCCTTGACATATTAATTAACACTGATGACAATAAATTCACTATCTCACCGTATAAAAAGCCCACTAACAAAAATCCCTCCATACTCAATTATATTAGCGAATGCACCCACTATTACAAAATAGCCATTATAAAAAATCTACTACATCATGCAGAAACCAATTTGTCTACAAAACAGATCTTCCACAGCGAACTAAAAAACATAAAACAGACACTCATCAACAATAATTTTCCCAATTACATAGTTGATAAACAAATACATTTTCTTAAAAAACCTTAACACAGAAAAAGCAACACATCTTTCCTGACGGCTACAACCTCCAGAAATTTAAATGCAAAGTCAATACTCATCTACTAACCACTGGCCTCCAGCTCTCTCCCCTTCCCTTTCTCTCCACCTATGTATCTGTCATCGCACCTGCTTTCTCAGCTTTCTATTGTTCCTTTCTAACTAGTTTGTACTCCTCACTCTTTTCTAATTAATCGTTTTACATTCATGTAACCCCCTGCACATCAGTGGCGTTTCCACCTTGCTCGGGGTGAAATGATTAAAAAAAACAAAAAAAGTAGCCCAACCAATCCCCAAAATATCACTCTCGTATATCATAGCCAACTACAAACTAGTTGATAATATCCTAAAAAATCTCATAAACACTAATATTTCTTCGACAGAGCCTAACAAAGGAATTAAGTTTATCATATATTACGCTAAATCCACTACATCAAATTCAATCGTTCGCAACGACTCCTCCCCCGCCGTTAGCGATTTGCAAAAAACCAATGTAGTTTATAAATTCAAATGCCCGTTTTGAGAATGTATCTTTAACAAACTAAGTAATATCTACATTGGCCATACAACCAACTCGCTCCCAAGGCGTCTTACACTACACTTAAATGACAATTCAAACATATTCCGACATCTAAAACACCACGGTTATCAACGCACAATTCTCAGAAAAACACTTGTTGAAAACACATGTATACTTAGACAAGAAAATAATAACCGAAAACTCAAAATCCTAGAGGCTATCTACATCAAACAGGTTAAAACTAACTTAAATAAAATAAATTTCGTTATCTCTACTAACATACTCCAATGCCTGTAATCGTCGGGAGAGGTCATAGGTACTACGCTTACTCCCTCTACCCATAGTAGTAGCAGCTCGCAGACCAATCCCCTCATGCCAATATACCCTCATGTGACCAAGAACCACCATCATTTTGTCACCGTTTTCAGCCATCCGCCACGTTAAAAATGAACTTGTCTCTTTGTTTAATTCTCTTTGTTTAGTTCTACTTTGTGAATAACGTATATGTTCACTCTTTGATAATGGCTTATGTAAGCCGAAAGCTCAGACCTGGTAATAAAATCAACAATTACTGCGATTTCTTGTCGTCTTTTAACGATAGCACTATCAAGCTTATCAGACCATACGAAAGGATCCTGCATAAAATAAATACACAAAACTTGTCTATCTTATTCAACGAAACCTGTATATATATATATATATATATATATATATATATATATATATATATGTTGACTGTTTAATTACTTATTTTCTAGTCATTATAATATTAGACCAGTGCACATTTGTATTTTCAATACAATTTTATTGTAGAACCTTTGAATATTTTCCATTTGTAAATGAGTTATTACGCGACCTAGGTTTCTACCATGAGTGGTGTCTTCAGGCGATTTGCAATAACTATTATTGCAAATCGTCTGAAGATTACTTCAGTCGGCGATTATACCTCTGGGTTATGGGTGCTCGGTAGAAGAAGGCAGTGTTTTAGCGTGGACACTATCATTATGCACACTCGCAATAGGTGAGAGTGTACATATATATATATACATTATATATATATGGAAGAGACTTCTATCATTTCTCTTGTTACACGACATCAAACTGTATCGAAAACGGAGACAGAAATATTTTCTAGATTATGATTAATCCTTTTCAAACAAAATTTTACTTTTTATTCCGAAATTAATTTTTTTTTGTTTCTGATTTCAGAATGATTATTCGTAATTTGATACTTAAAATTAATCGACATATAATTTTTTATCGTTTTTTCTGTATTATTTGTTTTAAAAAAGAGAAGATATGTTCCCTAATACACAGCATGCATAGATAGGGTGGTCCAAAAATAGGTGTATAGTAAATGATAACATTCAGTTTTGAGATTACATATGCTATTATATAAACTAATAGGATCATTAAATTGGCAATTAAATGTTATTGTGTACAATAATATGAAAGCATTTTAAATGTTATCAACGCAGGCGCTCAAACTGATCTCTATCAGAATTTACACAGCTTTGAAGCCTAATCTAACGCTTCGACAAATATTTTTGTATAAGTCTCTTTGTGTATTAATTTCTTGAATTGGATTGCTTATGTAATTTTTCAAATCGTCAACACTCCTTGGTTTTCGACTATAAAATTTGTCCTTGAGTACACTCCAAAAGAAGAATTGCATTGCGTTTAAGTCAAATGTACGTACTGACCAATCAATTCGACTTTTTCGTCTAATCCATTTCTCAGGAAATGTTTCATCAAAATACTGCTCTTGAATAATTTGGAGGGGCCCGGTATTGTTAGACATACAAAAGATAAATAAACCTATTTCACTTACTGTCCACCTACTTTTTATCGGGCAAAGTCGGGCACCTTTCTTTTTATACACATTTTTAGAAACTTAAAAATTATTTTTTTAATGCAACTATTTCGATTTCCACCAACCTTGTCAAAATTTCATTACGTCAGTCAATCTGACACGCATTGTCTTTCTTATTTCTTCTTTTCCTCATCTCCAATTTTTCTTTCTTTCTCTCCTTCAGTTTCTTTCTTCCTTTTCTTCTTTTCTTTTTACTACACTTACTTCCGTTTTCTTTACACATACCCACACTCAAACAAATAATTGTATTTTACCATAATGCTTATAATCGCCGATGATGGAGGTATTAGTTTCTCTCCTTGAAATGGCCATAAGATTTTGTTGAATTATATATATATATATATATATATATATATATATATATATATATATATATATATATTTCTAAGCATATACTGTTAAATATAGACAATGACTGTCTATTATATTTAATCATGAGCCGTTCTAAACGTCGTATTTTGGCTTTAATTTCAGTTGAAAATAAAGACAAAAATTATCCAACATTTGGATAATTTTTTATTAATTTGGTTCTTAGCTTTCGGTTCACATGAGCCAACTTCAGAGAGGTTATTGAGACGGTAACGCAATAACATTGCATTTGAATACATGATTCTGTTGTCATTTCGCGCTATCACACAGTGTGACGTCATAGAACCGCATTGCAAGTTTGCGAACTGCGTTTGTTATTTTTGGTAACTATTGCCGTTACCTAGCGGAGTTTTATGTCAGCACAAAAGATATTCATTGTCTCTTATATTTAACAGTGTATGTTTTGAAAATTATTTGCTGCCTCGATACACTAAATACATATATATATACACAGAGAGAGAGAGAGAGAGAGAGAGAGACTGTGAACTACTTTATATTCATATAATCGCAAATATTTCGATACGCATTATGTATTTGCTTGACTAAAAAGTTCATGCAGATACTAAAGAAAATTATAGCATAGAAAATGTTTATTCATCTAAATATGAACCATTTTGTTGCATGATCTTTTTTTCTATTTTCCCTTCAACTTTCAAACAATACGTTTTCCCAAAATTTTTGTTATTCTTCTCGGCAAGGAACTCATTAAAGTTGATTCTTATGTCATCCAAATAATTAAAACTTTTGCCATTGAGATGAAATTTGTAAGGAACTGGATAAATGAACATCTCAGCCGGCAATGGTTGGTGAATATGGCCGGTTGTTCAACACATACCAGCAAGCTACAACAATTTCAACCGGGACGCCAAAGAAACGTGATGTCTGTCATTATCCTGATAGTTAAAAAAAAAAAAACACTTATTCTGTTCCACAATCCTGGGCGTTTTTCTTAGCCTTTAATTCGTCAAATTGCGAGCAGTACTTTTCAGAATCAGTTAACTGGTCCAGTCAATTAAGTGCCATACGTGATACACGCTTGGGTGATCCTGTCTCGAAAGGAGCCAAATAATAAAATAATCTTTGCTAAATTAAAAATTAATTGTTTACATATTTACATATGTACATTTTATTACTCTTGAATACAGACAGAACTAGCAATTTCATAAACCAAATTAGGAGACCTAGCGACCAATCTAGTTAATCCCTTAAATTCATAAAGCCTCGGTATCAACGGGTCAGTTAAGTGCCATACGTGGTACACGCTTGGGCGATCATGTCTCGAAAGAGACATGACTGACTGGGCAGAGAATTATCCCGCAGTAGGTTGCCTTTGCTTTCTGCTATAGACAGGTTGCCAGCCAAGGCTATAGAACCCAATCTGTTTTATTATTTAACCCATGATTAGAGGGAAGAAAAGGATTAATAACTTTCCAAAGGCTAACTGTGCAAGTATGCAAGGAATTAAACGGGAATTCGAACTCGTCTCTTTGATTTGTCGTTCCCAGTTTATATTCACTGCACCACAACGCACATCCCAAAAATCAGTTAAGTGCCATACGTGAAACACGCTTGGGCGATCATGTCTCGAAAGAGACATGACTGAATGGGCAGAAGATTATCCAGCAGTAGGTTGCCATTACTTTCTGTGGTGGACTGCTTGCCGACCAAATCTATAGAACCTAATCTGTCTTGTTATTTAACCCATTTACTAGGGGGAAGAAACGATTAATATCTTTCTCAATGGTATTTGCGCGTAAGTGAATGCATGGAATTCGACTGGAATTGGAACTCAGCTCACCGATTTCTCGTTCCAAGCCTATTTCCACTGCACCACAACCCGTATCCTGTTGACTAGTTACTTGAAAGATTTCCTTCTAATCCCCCCCAATATTCAGAATGTATTTCTTAGGACGAAGACCTGCTTTTGAAGAGGCAAAATTTGGCTCATGTCGCTTACCCAAGCATCTTTTTTGCCGAACATTGGTGTAAGGGGTCCATTACTCAACACTCGTCACACATTGTTTAAAAAAGAGTGCATTTTCATTGCTTTTATATAGAAAATTTGATCGAAAAGATTATTTGGTCCCCAAACATCGTAGCGATTTGAGTACAAATTTTCACTAAGTACTCATGCATGTGGGATTTGATAAAGTTAGTGTTTCTGCTAAATCCCACGTTGTGCAATGCGGGTTATTCTCAATTAATGCCTTGATTTGGTCGTCTGTAGTTGTAGGGTCTGCCTTCGCTCTCTTCATCGATAAAGCTACCTTCCGTGCAGTTCTGTCAGCTAAACCACCTTCATAGTACGCAGCAAATATTTTTTGATACTTGCTCTGCATTTTTTACAGTGACGAAAATCAATTTTATAATCTTCCTTTATTATGGGGATGCAAAATTGACACGAATAAAATTATTTTTAACTTTCTTTCTCATGAGATTGTTTGACGTGTCCTCTAATAAAAAATGTTTAAACATATATCTGTCGATAAATTTGACGTTTTCTAAAGTGTTAGAATATGGACGACTGAAAATCGGCATGAGTTTGAGTTTGAATATGAGTTTGAGTTTTGTTTAATGGCAAATCAAGGTTTATGGGTTATTTAATGCCAAAAGAGGTAGTGCTTTAAGGTATTATTCTTTAATGTTCGACTATATTGTGAAGGTTGCTTTAGTCAAACTTTAATGAAATTTTATTTTTGCTTTTACTATTTTTTGTTTTAGAAAACTGAAAATGTCTTCTAGTTTTGTAGCCAAAAAGTTTTTGCTAAGAATTTTTTTCTTAAAAAATATGTTATGGCAATAATGTTTCTTCAAAAATATATTGTTGGTAACATTTTTCTTTCAAAGACGTATATTTTTTCTTTACAAAGGTCCATTTTTGTGGATATATTTCTATAAAAGTGTATTTTTATACTATCATAGTGTTTTTACCCCAGTTTGGTTGTTAACTATTTGCCCATAACTCGGACCCTAACAGGTGCTACCACTGTGGGTCAGGGTAGACCTGAGAACCACAGCAATTAAGAAGTGGTTCCATCATAACCTCTTAAATCAGAGGCCTTACTGCCGTATCCAGTTTACCGTCGGACCCAAGACCAAAATCGGCATGAACTTTTCCGAGAAACCCAATACAATAATAATACTCATGTACATAATAAAAATGAATTCAAGTTTGGTTAAGGGCACATTGATATAGCGACACGTAATAACACAATCAGTAGTAATGTTTTTTTAACCGTTGAGTTTTGAGAAGGAGAAGTTAAGTTTAGACAAATCTGTTGAGTTCAAACCCAGAAACAAATATGCGTTTGGTGAAGCTATTTTGAGTTCGCAAGTTCATAAAACACTATTTCGGTCAAGCAGCTCTTTCAAATATCAAACTAAAAATTTGCTCGACGAAACCAAGCCAGCCGGAAGGTTATAGAAAGAAAGTTAAAAAAAATAAATCATTGTTTTTGGCAGGCACTTGTAAATGCGTAGACATTCGTTTAATTGTAATAAATTACTGTTTTACATATCGTCGAAATTTATACGATCTTCTAACTGACGCCAATTCACAATCTTTCCATATGCCGACAGAATAAAATACACAGTTAGTATATTGTTCAAATATGGCGGCCGCTGAAGTTTTCCGTTTTGATCAATATCGTTAATCAATGGTGCTAAACTAAAACACTTCCGGACAAACTGAATCCTAATTAGATATGACAAAAATGTCTACAATAAATAATAAAACCAAGAATATAATTTTTAAATTACCATTTTTCGCTTTCACTGCAAATTTAAGATGATAATGGTGTGGTCTCGTTTTCAAGTGCACCACATGTGCATTCAGGTTTCAAACGATGAAAATGGCTCATAAGACTAGCTTGATATGACTTACTAGGAAAGTGTTTTATAATTGGTTATAGTGAATCAACTAGTGAGAATAAAATTGTTTAGAGTACAAATAGCCAATGAGAAAAATATGTTAATAATCGCTACTGAGCAGTAACTGTTGTAATATTTTATCAGAATAACAACAGTACGCATTTCTAAGAATGATCAAAAGAGTACCAATCACTTGAAAGAAAAGTTTCTTGATAATTACTTTACACTAAGCAGTTCGGATATAAGTATTTACTAAGTAGTAACTTTTTGTTGTAAAAATAAAGAATTCGGTGGAGATCGAACTCCTCACATTCACGATTCTCTGGGGAAAAAAATGGTTGACGTGATTTAGACGCGTATGGCAAATGGACATTGTTATTAGACATTGACGAAAAAGGAAATCTTTTACGATACCTTTTTCGCACGCATTTTCTGTACGCAGCAAAAGCAAATATCTTTATCTGGCAAAAGGCCATTAATACAAGGTGGCTTAGGACAATCAAACTCATTAAAATATTAGCCACTCATACAAGCTCGCTAACAACTACACCAGTAAGATATAGTCTCCAACTTAATTCATATTCATGTTAGCATTTCTTAAATTAAAGTTAACATCTTTGAATTGTTAGATTGGCTTACGGCTATATTACGGTGAAACACCAGTTCCCGTACAATCACCGAAGATAAGATGAGTAACCACTTAGGAATAATAAGTGTGGTAACCATGGATGTGTTGTAGAGTAATGCCAGGAAAATTTTAATAATTAAAATTAAATTCTTAAAATATTTCTTGGCTTTAAATAAACTACAAAATATTGATAAGCCACAGAAAACAAATGAAACAATTTCTCAGAAATTAATTGATTGAATTGTAGCTATAGGATGCGAGTTAATGTTTATTAATTTAGCCTTGTGTCATACCTAACCGAACTCCCTACATCTTACTATTTTATTCAGAATTATAAGAAGGCTATTATCAGAAGGTTGATAGCAGGTTGGAGGTTGGAATGTGGGAATTAGTGTGGAATAGTGGAAGAATAAAAATATACATTTTTCAACTTAAAATAGAAATTTATTGAAAAGGAAGAATAACAACAATTAGTAGAAATTAATGTTCAATGAAAAATTTGAGGGTATCAAGCGTTATAGAATGTTCGTAGCAGTAATTTGTTGGAGTTTATGCGCGCGTATGTATTACTATTTGTTTGGTAGGAATGTCTTTGAATGGAGAAGAACATGAAAAAGAAGGAAAAAGAGGATGACTGCGACGCGACCTTATGTCCGGATTGTGGTTGAAGTTTCCCCGTTGTGTCGTCTCGCTGCTCCCATCTCTGACTGTCTGACTGACGCTGATCAAAATTATTATTATAAAATCTTTTAGATTGTTCCCAGCGAAGCAATTTTAGTCTTGCAAATCGCTCCGATTTGTCAGAAAACCAATTTAAAATCTACTCGAGAAATCCGGTTTCGATTTTTTCTGTAAGCACGTCGTCAGTCTTTTTTCTATGCGGCAAAAGCAGGATTTCATACGTCATTGTGAATTTTTGGAAAAGTGAAGAAAAAAGTTGATTTTAATTTTTAATTTCCTATCCGCCACAGATACATTCTTTTGTTTTGCTCGGTTATTTACACTTGTAAACGAGTGCTACGTCATTATCTTAACTTTGCGGTGAAAGAGAAAAAATGGAAATTTAGAATCAATATTTTTGGTTTTATTGTTTATTAAAAATGTTAAAAATGTAGTTTCGGCGCAGACGTTAAAAGTATAGATTTGAAATATAAATATAAATTAACCAATTATAAATAGGAAGGAAAAGATATTTTTGGTTTTATTGTTTATTGTCGATATTTTTGTCATATCTAATTTATAACGTTCCACCATCACCCAGCAGATTCATGACGGATAGCCTTTCTAACAAGGTGTCGATTCGATTTGAACGTCTATTGGGAATCAAGCTCCTTCCCTCTACTTCCTGGCTGACGACGATATCACATCGAACCAGTGGTTTCCGTTCGAAGTTAGGCAACGCTGCGGTTGGTCATTTTATTTCGGTGACCGTTTGGTAAGAGCATGTGGTCTTCTTCTTAATGCCGTGTACTTTCCTGTCCCTTCTTTTTTGTCTAGTAAATCAATAAAAAAATTCGCAAAAACATGTGTAGGCTAAATGACGCAAAACGTCGAAAGATCGATTTCCATTCAATGACCGAAGTTAAGCAACGTCGAGCTTGGTCATTACCTCGACGGGTGACCGCTTGGAAATAACATGTGATGTAAGCTTGGGTGCGTGGGTTGTGATGGATAACTGCTGGAAATCGGAAATCCGAGATCCTTTTTCAAGATGGTTTGTCAAATTCACTTACACACAAATACCATCGAAAAAGGTATCAGTCAACCTATTCTCCTCTAAGTTATGAATTAAATGGAAGGAATTGCATCGGTAAATAATAAATTATTATTGTCTTTCAAAACTGAAAAAAATATTTTCTAGTTTTGAATAACATGCCAATTGTTAATTATCCGTATAAAAAATCACCAAGAAAAAAACAAGGTGGAAACCAGTAAGTATCCTTGCTTGAATTTGTATACAAATTAAAAGAAATATTTGACTACACTTCTGAGATGAGATTGGGTTGGGTTGGAATTTTGTTTAACACTATATCAACCTCTGTGAGTTATTTAATGCTAAAAAGGTAGGGTTTTAAAGTATTTTTTTAATAATTGGTCATAGTGAGAAGGTTGATTTAGTCACATTTCGATTAATTTTTTTTTTATTTTAGAAAACTGAAGATGTCTTCTAGTTTTGTATTCAAAAATATAACACTGGTAATAATTTTTTTCCTTCAAAAATATATTATGGTAATTTTTACATTCAAAAAGGTGTTATGGTAATTTTTTTTCTTCGAAAATATATTGTTAGTAATATCTTTAATTCAAAAATGCATATTTTGTTTTTATAAAAGTTTATTTTTATGTATATATTTCTAAAGAAATGTATTTGTATACATTCATAGTGTTTTGACCCCAGTTTGGGGGTTAGCTATTTGCCCATAGTTGGGACCTTAACAGGTGCTACCACTCCGGGTCAGGTTGGACCTGAAAACAACAGCAATTAAGAGGTGATGCTATGCTTCTCACAACCTCCAGAATCAGAGGCATTGCTGCCGGATGCAGTTTACTGTCCACGTGTTTATTGACATATTCACGTCGCTTCAGCTGTTGTACGCCTTGGCCTTCTTCATATGCATGGAATTTCGACCCGAAACCTTTATTTCGATCACTGGGGTATATCATTCTTTTTCCATGTGCGATGCCACTTTCTGTAGCCATGTAGTTATTTCCGTTTGACTCATCTTTCTAATCAGCTAAATTATACCTAGCAGCAGCAGTTAGGAACAAATAATATAAATATAAGTATATATTTGACGTAGAAACTTCTCCTTTTTACTTCATATATATATATATATATATATATATATATATATATATATATATACTTATATTTATATAAGCGGAAATAATGTTAAAAGTATAGATTTGAAATATAAATATAAATTAACCAATCATAAATAGGAAGGGAAATATAAAACTTTACCCATGTTCAAATAACAGGGAGGAGTGTAACCCGGACGTTTTCCATTAATTCGCAATAGCTTCTCATGTAACATTATTCGCTGTTTTTTTTTTTGTCTCTCTTATTTTCACAATGTCCTGTAAATGGCAAATTCTTCAAGACTTAAAACCTGATGACGTTTTTTTAGAATTATCAGCTGTGTACTTTTGATTTTCAGCAAAAGTATAATTTTTTTTCTATTTTCCAGACAATTTACTTACACGCTCCAGCCATGGTATTCTCAAAGTAACTCTCAAGAACAACATCTCAATTTACACTGTCCACATCATTCGGTCATTTTTATTGCTATATTCACGATGTATCGGTAGTTGTATGCTCCGATCTTCTTCATGCAATGTACGTTAGAATTTCATACCGAACCTAATCCTTTATTCCATTTATTTATTCCACAGCGGTAGATTTTTGTAAATTCCATATGGAGTTTAAATTTATATCGGTTCAGTTTCGTAACCAGATGTATACAAAGCAATTTCTAAAGAAGTTATGGATCTTATACAAATAAAATACTTATACTATACAAAGAACAACATCTCAATTTACACTGTCCACATCATTCGGTCATTTTTATTGCTATATTCACGATGCATCGGTAGTTGTATGCTCCGATCTTCTTCATGCAATGTACGTTAGAATTTCATACCGAACCTAATCCTTTATTCCATTTATTTATTCCACAGCGGTAGATTTTTGTAAATTCCATATGGAGTTTAAATTTATATCGGTTCAGTTTCGTAACCAGATGTATACAAAGCAATTTCTAAAGAAGTTATGGATCTTATACAAATAAAATACTTATACTATACAAAGAACAACATCTCAATTTACACTGTCCACATCATTCGGTCATTTTTATTGCTATATTCACGATGCATCGGTAGTTGTATGCTCCGATCTTCTTCATGCAATGTACGTTAGAATTTCATACCAAACCTAATCCTTTATTCCATTTATTTATTCCACAGCGGTAGATTTTTGTAAATTCCATATGGAGTTTAAATTTATATCGGTTCAGTTTCGTAACCAGATGTATACAAAGCAATTTCTAAAGAAGTTATGGATCTTTTACTTAACCACACGGCATATTTTCTAGCTTTAAACGTTATTTTTAGCGGATTTTCTTCTATGTGCCACGTCCCTTCAGGATGTAGGCGATCATGGTCTTCCATATCTCCCTATCCCTGGTATCTCTTAGACCGCTTTCTTTTTTAGTACTCCCAAACCCCGCTCTGTCATCCACCTGCTCAAGCCCGTCAAGTATGTTACGCGCTGCTTTCTCCGTCTCTCTTTCGCTCTATCTGACTTGTGAGTATCAGCTTCGCCAAAGTGTTTCTTCCTCATCGCATGTCCCAAGAACTTGAGCTGTTATTTCCTGATCCTCCGTATTAATTTCCTTTCCAAAAACCTCATGCGCAATCGAATGCAAACTTCACCGAACAATCAGTTTTAGCGGATATTTATACATGAAATAATCTCAAATCTAATTCGTCACGTAGTAGATGACTTGTTTTCAATCGGTTAGTTGAGGGCATCAGTCTTCTCTTTTCTTGTAAGATGCATTTAATATATGATACTCGGTTACACAGTTTCATAAAAAAGCCAAAAAAATCAATAACAGGACTGACAGTAATAAACGGATTCTTGCTTTTCCAATCGTGGTACAATATAATGCAAAGTCGACAATAAGAAGTTGATTTGCAATTTTTTCCCGCTGATTGAAGTTAGTGTTCGTCCGAAAGTCTAACTCGGTATGTGAACTAGCAAAGGACACATGATACATAAGCAATAATTATAGCTGGTCGCTCATATCAGTGTATGTTTGTCTGCTGGGATGGCTAGTCATTCCCTAATTTAGATGCCTGCTCAGGCACATGTCTGTTTGTTTAAGAATTACAGTGCACACCGGTAGTTTATACTGCAACTATATTGAGAGGTTGTTACAGTTTATCGAGGAGAGCGCAGCGTCTGGCGTGATCACGTCTAGACGAGGCCAGCACGCTCAAACTGTCAGTTATGATGACTTGCGACTCCGTTACTAGCTCAACTATAGACGGTTCACAAACTTTTTTCCTCTAGCCAATTTCACTGTTCATCCAATTGTTTACCTTAAGACTAACTTACTGAATAAGGTTACATCACAGATCATATGCATTAGGCAGCCATGTCTTACACCCCTTTCTGTGTTTGATTACATATTGAATTTAACTTTTTTCTATATCCAGGTGTTTTTTTCTAAATATGCATTCGATTTTATTCTCATATTTCTACGAAATGAACCAAGTTTTCCTAGCAGTTTACATAACTCTTTCTGTCGTATTTTATAAAATCAGTTTGTATAGCCTTATTTCAACAGCTTTAATACGGACCTGCTCTATCGAAATCATCTTAAATAACTTTTTCCCTTCGATCATCATTGCTGATTCTAGCCTCCAGGAGACCAACTCACTCTACCTTCTCGGTCCCATGTTTAATTTGTGATGCTGGCTTCCTACGCAAGTTTCAGGTCTACGGTATTACAGATCGATTGCTTGATTTAATTCAGTCGTTCCTCTCAAATCGTGAAATAAAGATCGTTTTGCACGCTTCCAGATCCTTTCACAGGAACGCTGGTGTGCCCATGACTCTATCCTAGGTTCTACGGTGTCGCTTATCTTCATCAATGATATTATTCATATCATCAGTTCCCAAGTAGGCATTTATGCATATGAAAGTAAAATTTACTCTCGTCTCAATTGGAAAACAGCTAAAGCTGTCAAAGTAAGCATGGCTCTTGCTCATGAAACGGCCACCAATCAGTGTTTAAGTAGGGCAGGGTGTAACGCATCGAAAACAAAACTGCTCTCCTTAAACGATCGTAAATAAAGATTCTTGACAGCCATAATCATGACTGATGCTAATCTCCATGAGAGCAACACGCTGCACCTCTTTAGCTTCACTTTATTAACCGACTCTTCTATAAATATTTTCACGGTTATTGATTTAATAAGTTGTACCCGTTGATAAAGGATGTGCGTCGTGATGCAGTGGCTATCGGCTCGAAACGAGAAATCGGGAAGCCGAGTTCGAATTCCACTCATATTCCTTGTATTCACTTACGCGCAAATACCCTTGGGAAAGGTATCAATCTGTCTTTTCCCTCCAGTTATGGGTTAAACAATACGACAGATTGGGTTTTGTAGCCTTGGTCGGCAACCAGTCTACCGCAGAAAGCAATGGTAACCTACTGCGGGATAATCTTCTGCCCAGTCAGTCATGTCTCTTTCGAGACATTATCGCCCAAGCGTGTACCACGTATGGCACTTAACTAACCGGTTGATACCGAGGTTTTATGAATTTAAGGGCTGAACTAGATTGGTCGCTAGGTCTCCTAATTTGGTTTATGAAATTGCTAGTTCTGTCTGTATTCAAGAGTAATAAAATGTAGACCAAATACTGTACCCAACAGAACGTATATATGTAAACAATTAATTTTTAATTTAGCAAAGATTATTTTCTTATTTGGCTCCTATCTGGATTTTTGATGCTGTGGAATTAGGCGACTTTCAACCCAAATAAGCTTTGTAATTTAGCAGACCCAGCGTGGGACAAAGCCGAGTTTAGAACGAAGTGATCAACTATTGATTGGCCGCGGAGATTTGGGTATGGTCACGAAGAACACAGAAAGAGTTTCACATTGCTGCACATTAACAGAAGTTGAATTTTCTGTTTCATTAACATGGCACTCAATGTTGTGTTTTCATGTACTAAATAGTGACAACCAAATTTAAACTTGAAACCATTAGCAATTTGTAAGCATTTAGGTTTAGGTTTGTCTGAAAGATTTACAGAAATAACTAATTTCCCCGACTTCAAAATTTTTCTGCTTAAGAATAAATTCAAATAAACTTGAGATCATTTGTATTTGAAATACTGATGGGTAATATATTCAAATGCTGACTCACCACTAGTTAAAAAAGCAGTTTTTACTTTTTTTGATAAAAAAATTATCAATTCCAACGCTAAAATTATTAACCTAAAATTAATCTTTAAACTCGTTTCTCAAAAAACAAAAAAAAAACATTAATGATTTAGAATAAGCTATTTTTTTCATCATTTATCATCGCAGACTCCAACTTTCAGTTGAATGCAATACCAGGCTTCTGGAATCCACCTGCTCTAACGCTGATCTTAGTGGTTGTGTGCATACAAGAGAAACGAGACGTTTTTGCGGGTATCTGCAAGGGTATGTATATTCGACATTTAAAACGTTTCTGAAAGATGTGATATTAATTAGTCTCTGGTGTATAACTCTCCATTCAAGCTCGCATTCCGTCTAACACTAACAGTAACCTTATATTATATAGACAAATTTCCATATAAGAAAACTGGGTAAAAAAGCAGGAACGTTCCTTAGAGCAACCCGATAGCCCGAAAAAATTCCTTACAATTATGATGAATCCTTTTCCTGATATTCAGGTTTATAACGAATTAGGAACCACGGGGAAATTGATTTCATTCAGGTGTCCATGCAATCAATTATTGCTCCTTCTTCCGCCACAGAACGGAACTCGGTATACGGCACCCCGTCGTTATTGGATATTGTCTTTAAATGATTCTGATTTTTCTTCGAGTTCCTTGCATAAATTTATTTTGCATTGTGCGTCGAGAAACGCATAACATATTTCAAATGTAATAAAGACAGGTAATTTGCTTGGAAATGAACAAAGGAGACAGGATGTCTCGTCCATTCAGGGACACACATGCAGACGCACAAATGCATTCACACTCATATTTTTTATGTTTCTATCTCCTGAACTGGCAGGGACTATAATAATCTGTATAATTTTTCATCTATCTATAGATAGATGATTGCTATATTAACTGTCTTCTTTCGAGCCACGTGCTTGTGAAACCCGTTTCAAGCTTATTGTTTTCTAGTCAAATTTGATATTCAAAAATTCAAATGCAGAGTCAATTGACATTCTCTGTTCATAAAATCAAAAGCAGGTTTTTGAACATTTCATCCAAAAGACAATAAAGCCACTATGATGTAAGTGGGCGTTACTCAATGTAAAAAAAAAATACGAGAAAAAGAAAACTAAAATTTATCAGCGAGAAAGAACACTAAAAGGACTGGTAATTTAACAAGACAAATTTGGTACTGCACAATATTTCGTAAATTCTAGGTAACAAAAAGGAAATATAAACCTCCTAATACAATGAAAATGAAGGCTTACGGACTATCTCGTTGAATATACCGGTTCTCGCTCGATCACCGAAGTTAAGCAAAGTTGAGCCTAGTCAGTACTTAGATGGGTGATCGCTTGGGAATACCAGGTGCTGAAAGCGTATAGTGACGGATGTGCGTTGTGATGCAGTGGATAACGGCTCAGAAAGAGAAATCGGTGAGCCTAGTTCGAATTCCATTTGAACACCCTGCATTCACTTAAGCACTGGCACCTTTGGAAAAGGTATTAATCCGTCCCTTCCATCCAGTTATGTGTTATATAACAAGGGTAGGACTTGCAGACGTTGCGCTTAAAAAAAAATCCCAATAAATCTTGATACTCGAAAAGAAAAATGTATTACTAGACACAAAATATATTAAAAAAACAATAAATTGTTGAAAGAAAAAGGTATTACCAGCAATAAATGAATAAAGTTTAGTTGGTAATAAATAACCTGCCGAGGTTGATTTGCCATAAAAACAAAACAACCAACAATGAAAATATATAAAGAAAAGTAACAGTTGTGTACCAGCGGTGGATAAGTGACTGGGAGTTCTTGTATTGGCTACTTTCTTTAGTAATGCTTTTGTTTTGCTCATATGCTTTAACACTTAATAGCATCTTGCGTCTTAGTGGCTTTATCAACTTATTTGAACTGAAATGTTAAATAAAATGTATCTATGTGTCCATCTCTGTATTTTACTCTGTTTGGCTTTGCTCTATCTTTGCAAGAGTCAGTCAGATCCGACAATGTCAAAAATAATAGAATACTGCTTTCATATTTAGGCTGGAAAAACTCAATTTTCAATCTTGACAGATTTCAAAACTCACACCGCAGTCATGTGAATGATGAATTATTTTTGACTGTAAAATCCCATTCTAGGAGAAATGTCGGAAGCGGAGAATCTGTCATGTGATCGATACCGACTTGGCAGACCTCCTGCAGTCACTCTCTCATCGGCGTGACGTGGCTTCCCTGTGCCTCTTCTATAAATACTTTCACGGCTTCTGCTCCGATGAACTTAGATCACTGGTGCCCCCTAGGTACGAATTTGCACGTGATACTAGATTAGCAACTAGATCCCACCCTTTTACAGTGAAACCGATAAAACAGAACCGCAATTTCTACTCCAACTGCTTCTTTTCTCGTACTTCCCGCCTGTGGAATTCCTTTCCATATACTTGCTTCCCCGACAGCTACAATCTCTAGGAGTTTAAATGCAAGGTTAACAGACATCTCATAACAAACTGACTCGCATCCATTCTCTCAAGCACTCTTCCTATCTACATACTTACCCGTCTATCACCCTTCTGATGACATTTCCTACCACTCTTTCTCACCACCTTCCCCTATATAACCCCATGCGCAATAGTGGCAGTGGAATGACTTGCTTGGGGTTAAATGAATAAAAAAAAAACTCACCAATCTACCTATTTTGATTTCACTTCTTCTGATAGAAGCCATTTCTACTATAACACTATTTTAGTATGTGGAAAAAATGTAATCCTCTGTTTAGCACGATGGAGCGAAAGAAATTATTACTAGTGGTATTGTTATTCTGCAGATTACAATATGAGTGGAGAGAAAAATAAGATAAGAGATAGTAAAATATTTTATCGTCGATCGCAATATGAATGCGGCTAAGAAATTGGGAAAAATATATTGAAAATTTTTAGAAACTTGGATACTGATTGGGGAGTGAATTGATCAAAACATTTTGCAGGTATAAGCGACAGATCAAACGGGGTTATCATATTGTTGGCTATTGTACGATATAAAGCGGAAGCTTTTGCAGCTGGTAAAACAGAAAAATCACTTTAGCCAGAATATTGTTTTAAGCTTGTCTTAAACTTTTGATTAGGTCAGGTAAGGTCAAATCCTCGGGATTCAATGATTTTGAATCCTGAGAACAAATTTTAAAGTCAGAAAAATAAATGATGTTATCAAAAAGGAAAAAACTAAAAGAAAAAAAGAAATGATGTCATTAAGAAATATTGTTACTTCATTGTTAAGCTAAGGGAATGATATGGCACCACCTCAAAGTGTAGAGGCGGAAGTAATTTAATTGTGCGTCATGCACCTCCCAAAAAATGTGCGACATGCATAAAAATAAAAATAAAAGCTTCCAAGAGCCAAAACACTCGAGAGCGGAATCACTCTCGCTCGCTCGACACTGGGGAGCAGAGTCACACACGCACTCACTCGAGACTTGAGACCAGTCAAGATGTAAAGAAACGTAGAGAAGTCTGCCGCCGACTGATCTTAAAGAGTTAAAGTCAAATAACGTGCCTCCAATAGAGTCCTGGCTGAAGATGTAAAGAAAAAGAAAAAGCCGAGAAAGAGTTTAATTCAAATTCACTGTGTTGCTGCGCAGAGCTAAGGTAGACAAGAAGAATTCACCGCCGCCGTCAGAAAGACCCCACTTCGGCAGTTTCCGTAAAGCTTCGGTGGAAAGCTTGAATAATACATTTTGAATCGTCACAACTGAAAATTCCGATTGGTGTGATAGCCTTACCAACCGAAAATTTGAATTGATGTTGAGAAGACAATCATTACACTTAAAAGAAAACTTCCACTCCAAACTGACGACTTTTATATTCTATTTCTTTTTGTTTGTTTTTTTAAGACTTTTTCCGCAACTCATCCTGGCGTTCTTCAATTTACTTTTGGTGCCGTTCTTATTACCCCAATTGTGCACGCGCGTCCGGTCTGGTTAACGTGGTAAAGAGACATCTAGCAAGATTTCAACGTGCCTTCCTCAGGATCAAAGTTCACAGCGTGGGTGAGGAAGAACACTATTGAATTAGACAACTTGACCAGCTACTGTGTCAAAGCCATCACGACTAGCGACCCACGATTGTCGTCAGTTCAGATTTTCATAACTTAGAACTACTATGCACACTTACACTGAGCGAAATCATATCAATTCCTTTTGTTCTTTCATTAGTGACGCGAAAGAACCCTCCAAACATCTTTGTGGAACAGACTCCCGAGAGGATATTTTCTTGATCACCAGAATTTTAACCTCTTCCAATGTACGGTAAATTTTTATCTCTCTCGCGTAACTGCACTTCTTACGTCCTGCTTTTACTCTCATACAGCAATCTCATTGAATAACTACTCTATGTTGAATGGCTCTTGAGCTTTGTTTTAGGTGAAAAATTATTAAAAAATGTATCTATATGATGACAGACAAAGATGAATTAGTGGCATTTAAATGAGACACATTAGGACAGAAGTTAGATAAATTCTAACCTTCATGCTACACAGTTATTCATTTAACTGTCTACTTAACTATCGATCAGTATGGTCTATCAATTAACGAAATGGATCTCATCCTGCAACTATTGAATTTTATTTCATATGTTGATTTGATCCATTTATCGATTTTTCCCCGTGCATATTATTTAGCAAGAGAATGAATTTTATTTAACTTCATCTTCAAGTCGGTTGTTCTATTTACTTGAACAGTCGTCTATTGTTAATGCTAGTCAAGGTTTTAGAACGTTTACTTTCCGACCATCAGATCCGGGTTCGAATTTCACTGATATTCTCAGTCTGTACAGGCAATAATAACGCGCGGCACATTTGGAAAGAGCCTGCAAAATTAAACAACTGGTTGACCCAAGCTTTTGAAGAAAATCGGGTTGATGGAAATAATTGAGAAAATAAAATTGCAAGTCATCGTGACTGAGGGTCTGAGCGTACTGGCCTTGTCTAGACGGTTGATATCGGCTGATAATGCGCCCTCTCAAAGAAGCTGTAGTCCTAGGCATGACAGTAAACTGCATCCAGCAGCAACGCCTCTGACTGGGAGGTTGTGAGGAGCATAGAATCACCTCTTAATTGCTGTTGTTCTCAGGTCTAACCTAACCCGGAGTGGTAGCACCTGTTAGAGTCCCAGCTATGGGCAAATAGTCAACCTCCAAACTTGGGTCCAAACACTATGAAATATAGAAGTGCAATGTTATAGAAATATATCCATAAAAATAGATATTTGTAGAAAAATATACATTTTTGAAGGAAAAATATTAAAAATATACATTTTTGAAAAAATAATATTTGAATACAAAACTAGAAGGCATTTTCAGTTTTCTAAAATAGAAAAAATAAAAAAAAGATATTAATTAAAATCTGATTACATCAACCTTTTTATTATGACCAAACATTTAAAACAAATATTTTAAAACCCTACTTTCTGGAATTAAATAACGAACAGAGGTTGATATGCAGTTAAACAAAACTCAAACTCAAACTCAAAGAAACTGTAGCTAACATTCGCCCTGCATAATTGCAGTATGACCCCCGTTGTGTTCTGTGAGTGCAACTAGCACTAATATATGCGATGGGGACTGGCACGAGCTCTTTTTTGGTTTCTATAACGAGGTAGACTATTCGACGAATATCAATTAGTGAAACTGAATGGAAAATCCATTCGTTATTGTTGGTTTCGCATTATAGCACACTAATATTAGAAAAAGCATGAATCCGTCTTTCTTAATAATTCGAATTATTATTCTTGTTTTTCTTTTTTGTTTT
Source organism: Ascarosepion bandense (assembly GCA_037127315.1). Taxonomy (NCBI): domain Eukaryota; kingdom Metazoa; phylum Mollusca; class Cephalopoda; order Sepiida; family Sepiidae; genus Ascarosepion; species Ascarosepion bandense. Next base: position 4,188,257 of record JBBBDQ010000398.1, read on the forward strand.
TTTGATGGATGAGTTTCACTCAATATAATCTGCTACATGCATGCTTCGGGAACTACACGGAGAGAAAAGGGATACCCTCAAGTAACCTACTGAAATCAAATAGTCAGCTCTGTCCCGATTGAGATTTTTACATGATTTTAAATATAAGTCTCGACTAAAAGTAACGTTTGAAGTGAGAAATTCTGTCGGATTAGTAAATACAAAAGGCATTACTTCTTTAGAAATTGCTTTCTTAAATATGGCTACAAAAATGGGCAGATATAAATGTCTCGAAAGTCTATGGCAAGAACGGCTTCTCTTAAACACTCTCTTTCGTCTGTTTGGCCGACAAAGCTTCTTTATAGTTAATCGGTTCAAACAAGTCGGTTACGCAGGTTCAAATGTTGCTGGAGAACGCTTATATTCTTTTAATGAGAATTCTGAAATTTTCAGCCCCCGAGACAAAAAATGAATAAATATGTAACAGTATTTCTGGTGCCGAGAAAGGGAGAAGAAAGAAAGAAAAACGAAAAGGAAAAGAAATAATATTTGAAGCTGGTTAAATTATATACTGGGACCACCCAGGAAAAATAGATAAGGTTTTTGACACTCTTGAGTGCTGGCTAACAAGTCGAATAGAGCATTCTGGGTATGACGATAAACTGCATCCGGCAGCAAAGCCCCTGACTGGAATGTTCACAAGAGCGTGGAACTACTACTTAATAACTGTTGTTTCCAAGTCCATCGTGACGCGAATGGTAGCATCTCTTAGGGTCCTAGCTATTGGTCAATAGTTAAACCCCAAACGAGGGACAAAACATTATGAAAGTATAAAAATCGATTTTTTAAAGAAAATATGCAAATTACAATACATCGTACTATCGAACAGAAATTGATCTACAAATTAAATTTTTACAAATAATACATATTTTATTCATAGAAATCTATTAAAAATCTTCTCGGCATTAAATGAGCCATTGAAGTTGATATGTCGTAAAATCAACAAAACCAAACCAAACCAAGTCGAATAGTAGATGCTTATCGTAAAGATCTGAAAAGCTCTTTTTGTGAAAAATGAATCCCTCGTTATTTAATTATTTCACGACAGCAGTCTAAGGAACTGACTTACCCCAAACATGATTCGGGGTAAGTCAGTTCCTTAGACTGTTGTCGTGATTTTATAAGCCTCAAATAAAAAAGGTGGGAAAGATTCCCAGAAATAAAGTCTTGTTTTTTGTGGAATTTTGCGACGCTGATAATTCAGAGATAAACATATGGGTTTCTTTTTTACTGAAGCTAGGTAATTTCTTACAAAGATTGAACGATAAAGCCCAGATTCGAAGCGACCACAGACCGAATAAAGAACGAAATGAAAGACGAAAGAAATTTTGGAACGATAATTAAAATTTGACCGTTTGTCTGAAACACGCATCTCGAGCGGTGTCGGTGTTTTACACAAGAAAGAAAGAGATCATGTTGATCAGATGGACAATGAGAAAAAAGGCCCCGATGGATTTCGGAAAAGTCAGACAAACGTTTCACGCCCATTCGAGCAATAGTAACAGGCCCTCACACAGGAAAGGAGACAAAATTGATCAGGTGACCTAAAGGAAGACCTCTTATTGGTCATTTGAAAATGCTGAGTGTACTAAAAGTCCGTCATGACCACTCCCGCTAGATGCAGGACTTAATATAAGCCAGAGTAGATGGATTTTTCGACAGTTGAGTAAAGGAATTAACGGCAGTTAACTTTGCCTCGCGCATTGTTGAACTCTCTGCCTTCGGGTGGAGGGTATAACCCAGTCAAGGCTCCCTCTGGGAAAAATCCGACATAATTTTTGCTCGGGCTATATGGCCCGGATTACCCACATTAAAAAGGCCTTGTTCTACCTTTTGTCATAAGTGGGTAGGCAAATAAATGCCGTTGAGTAGAGGAGAGTTGAGCAAAGTACAGTACAGTTAGAAGGATTAATATGAACGACGTCTTGTCACGTGATTGCCTGACTTAGAAAAACCACCGAATTTTGTCTGGTGCCAGACCAACCATCTTAGATAAAACATAACATCATATAGAAAACGTGGATTGAAATTATAATTGTCTGGTGCAAGTGTAATAAAATCTAACCAAATAGTGATCCGAAACGGAATGTATATATATATAAATTCCATATTGTTAAATTTAAAAAAGATTTAATTTTTTTTGTGGCTCCCAGCTTTGCCTGGATCATTGATGCAGCGGATTTTCATCGACCTTCAATCCAATCCGGCTTTGTGATCAATTAACAACATGAGAGACAGAGCCGTGTTTGAAACAAAGTGATCTTTGAATATTCAATCTCTATTGCTTTCTACATCACGCGACGTACACATCTCGCTACGGAAGCATCTCGCGACGGACGCTTCTAGTTTCAAATCATTTGTTTCCGATGAAAGGCCGAGGCCGGTCTTAAATATCATATATATATATCTATAATATATAATATTTTAGTAGTTTTTTTCTATACATTAAGGCAGTATACGTGGATTATCAATATGCTATATATATATATATATATATATATATATATATATATATATATAAACGCAGAATAATTGGTATATTAGTCAGGTAAATTCTGATAGAGACGAACTCAAAAGAACTCAATGTTAAATTTATTTATTTAATTTAACAGAGTAATATCATTTAGAAAAAAATTAATTTCTCTGTATACTGTTCGTTCTCTTTCCCTTTCTCTGTTTCTTTCTCGTCTTTCCATTGATCAATTGTCTATATTTTTCTTTTTCTTTCTCTCTTTGCAGTTTTTGGGAATGAGCAAGAAATTGTTTTTGTAGATTACCGTTACAAATGTCTATTCTCGGTATGGACACGTGAGCGTCTGTGAGTAATTATTTTCTGGAATATTTTGAAGATTAACTGTTGTATCATTCGGGTCTGAGGAGCAGCAAGGTCAGCGGGGAAATACATATTACTCATGAAATTGTAGAATATCTAAATTGTTTTTTAATATATATATATATATATATATATATATATATATATATATATCCAAATAATAATTACAACGTTCAAAGCATTAATTTGAAACAGTGTTAAATCTGAAAATAGTGTAATGAATATTAAGTATTCTGTTAGAACATGTGCAACCTATAAACGGCTACAAAATTGTACATTTTGTTTCGACATTACGACAATGACATTTTGTTTTCGACATTAATGACATCTGAGGAGCAGCAAGGTCCGCGGGGAAATACATATTACTCATGAAATTGTAGAATATCTAAATTGTTTTTTAATATATATATATATATATATATATATATATATATCCAAATAATAATTACAACGTTCAAAGCATTAATTTAAAACAGTGTTAAATCTGAAAATAGTGTAATGAATATTAAGTATTCTGTTAGAACATGTGCAACCTATAAACGGCTACAAAATTGTACATTTTGTTTCGACATTAATGAGTCATTGTTCCTTCAATGTCGAAACAAAATGTACAATTTTTAGTAGTTTGCAGTTTGCACATATTAATAATCACTAATAATAAGCATATATAAACATATATTGTTAAACATAACAGACAATGAATGTCTATTATTTTTAATCATAAGCCGTTCTAAACATCGTATTTTGACTTTAATTTCAAGTGAAAATAAAGACTCGCATAAGTCATCTTCAGAATGTTTTTGGGACGTTAACATAAACATATTCTCTTGTGTTGACATAAAACATTCCTATGCGGCGATAACTGTGACCTAATAGCAGACGTTGGTCGTAAATTAGTAATGCGGGTATATGACGTCACACCATGTGACTGATCAAAATGATTAAAAAAATGAAAACGATGGAACTTGTACAGCTTTCTAAAGAAAAGAATTTCATTGATGATTCAGACAATGTAGAATTAATATTTATAATTTTGCCGAAAAATAAGAAACTTTTTCTTACATCCAGCCAAACATTTTGGATGAAATCGTGACACAATATTAAAATGCTGCACTGTCTATAACGGCGTATCCAAACAATGAAGTCAGAGTTTTCCATCATTAGAAACACCAGTACAAATAGATACAAAGGTGATATATTTGAAAACAATTCAAATAGTGTTAAAAATCTAAAGACATTTTAATAATGAAAAATAAACGTGGTAGATGTACATTGCTTTATGAATTCTGAAAGCCCAGATTATTATATGTAAATATCCCATTTCTCAACCAAAGAACCTCTGTTAACTACCGCTAAATGGCGTGACAAGAGCAGTATATAAGAAATAATATTCTAAATCACGTCCTTTTCTTTTTTGTTTGAGGGATAACGCATGTCTCATTTTTCCCTATTGGCCAACAGCCAAACAGATGTTGCATTGAACACAGAATGTATCCCTTAGAAAAGGGCCTTAGCTGGATTCATTTTATATGGACATACATAAGAATTCTATCAACAAAGACTTTTCAGATTAAAGCCTCTCAAATTTTCACGTGCGAACGAAAAGTAACACCTCAATATGTGCATGATCGTTCGCCCCTTTTCTATTCTTTATATAGCTAGCTCAAGGAATACATTGAAATATATTCTTTCATGAGAACGTTTATATGTCTTACACTTGTTGAACAAAGTCCAGTATACATTGTGAATCATATGGACTATTGTTACCTGAAATATTTCTCAGTAAATATATTACTACATATGTAAATTGGTAATTCCAAAACAATTTGAGCAATATTTATACAAGACAGATGTTAACAAACATCTATTGTTGGTTTATAGTATAAATTTCACAGACATGCGCACAAAAACACAATCACGCACAAAAAACACACAGGGACATATAGGTACCTCCACTCATTTTCCTATACCTAAATTTAAATTTAAATTTTAAAAATAAATAATTTATCTTCAAGTATTAAAATTACCTTTAATTGAAAGGCAACGGATTAAATTATACTAATTTTAGTAAGCAAAATACCCTGGTGTATTTTAAACCGAAATTATAATGATCGGAATCAAAAATATTTTAAATTTTTTAAAAAATTTAAAATATTTAAAAATTTCCACCATTTTTCATCGATTGTAAACAGAAGACAATTCTCGGTTTTAAAAAATCTTACAAAAATAAAATACACATTATTTTCTTCAAATTACCAATTTAAACATTAGGTTGACTTGAAACAAGAATCACTTGCTTACTGTTTAAAAAAATGTTTCAAAAAGCATTCCTCAAATACAATAGCCTTGTTATCTCAGCAGTCAACACTTTATCAGGAGACCATGGTGAATGATTTACAGCAGCTGGTCAAAAGTGTAGAAAACGAATTTGGTATAAAAAGGTTTATTTATGGATTTCTTTCTTCATGTAAGGGAAGACAACCCTTGAATCCCGTGACCTTTTACGGCCACTCGTACAAACAAAAAACGGGAAATCAACATGCAGAAAATTAAGATGTTTTAATTATTTCACAAAAAAGAGCACCCCTTTTTAGAATAAGTGTTTAAATTTTTCGATTAATAGATATGTTTGCCACAAATGAATTTAAAAAAATCTGAGCGACCTATGAGGAGGAAATTATGAAACTTTTAGAAATTACTTAATAAAAAATAAAATAATAAAAATAAAACAATTCTTGTAAAAATTCATTACTAACGGAAAAGCTTGTTTCTATTCAGACTATGATATAATTTTAATTTATGTTTATAAAAGCAATTAAAAATTTATCCAAATAAAAAATGGCATCGTTTTATTGCATTTTTGTTTTCCTAATTCAGAGCAGATTTTCGAAAAAGTGGCAGGTTTTGAAGAAAAAAAGACAGTTGATTTGCATTCTCCAATGACTCCTGAATTTAATTATCCATATGTTGAGATCTAGCTGCATTTTTCGACATTTCTGGAAATTTATTGGTGCAGGGGTTACATAGTTAAAAAAATTTTTTCTAATAATATTTTCTAAAAATAATACTTTCAAAACTGATTTCAGTCAATTATGAATAAATTCTGAAATGTTCATCAAAATCAGACGATTATTTGATATTTGCAAGAATTTCCAAATTAATGTGTCCTCACAGTCAAAAAATGCCTTCGTGTAAGATTACGTTTTGACATAATAAAACCTAGAGTCAATGTATCGCTTGTACTAACGAGAGAAAAAAATAATTTTTCTACCACAATAAGAGTCTGTTACAACCTGTTAGAACAATTTTTAAAAAAATGTAAAAATAATTAAAAACTACAAAGTTTTCTCGGCAAAATGTTTATCCTATCATGAAGAGGATATCTTCATGATAGGATAAACATTTTGCCGAGAAAACTTTGTTTTTATTTAGTTTGAAGCCTTTTCTTTCAGACTATGCTTCTTTTTCCAGCAAAAAAGTGGAAGTACCGATAGATAGATAGATAGATAGATAGATAGATAGATAGATAGATAGATAATAATAATACAATAATACTAACACATACACACAGTAAGAAAAGGTCAGCTACATTAAATCAAACCAGCCCACACTTAAAATCGCATTTCAATCTGGTCACAACACGTTACATTGCATTAGACATATGGTTCTGTTAACATTTTGGTCTATCACGCGAAGTGACGTCATAGAACCGTATCACAAGTTTACGAACTGCATTTGGTCACTGTATTTGGTGTCTGTTATAATTGCAAAACAATGTTTCATGTCAACACAAGATAATATAATCTTTGATGGTGGACGTCATTATGTTAACGTCTCTGTAACCTCTCTGAAGATGTCTCATATGAGCCGAAAGCTTAGAACCAACATAATAAAAAATATCCAAATGTTGGACAATTTTTGTCCCTATTTTCACCTGAAATCAAAGCCAAAATGCGATGTTTAGAACGTCTCATGATTAAACATAATACGCATTCCTTGTCTTTTATATGTAAAAATATATGTTTAGAAATAATATATATATATTTTTTTAATCGTATCATCCCGAGCAAAGCGGTAACGTCACTGATGTGCAGGGAGCTACATAACAGTAAAAAGATTAGATAGAATGAGAGTAAAAAGAAAGACCAATCAGTTAGAAAGAAGCAAGAGAAGGATGGGAATACAGGTCTAATGACAGTTGCAAAGGTGGAGAGAAAGGAAAGTATATATACAGCGTGGTGTAAAAACAACTAGAGTCAAGTGGTTAAGAGATGAGTATTGACATTGCATTTAAACTCCTGGAGGTTGTAGCCATCAGGAAAGCAAGAATATGGAAGCGAGTTCCACAGGCAGGAAGTGCTAGAAAAGAAGCTACAGGAGTAGATTTGTCGTGTATATATATATATATATATATATATATATATATATATACTAGTCATCCACATAAAAGCCTGTTTCGCTGTATCACAGCTCATCAGTGTGGTAGACACATCCACTATATATATATATATATATATATATATATATATATATATATATTCTGCATTAGATCTGTTCTGGCTTCAAGTTTAAAGACGTTCTCCCACCTGATCAAATTATTTCTGTAGTTTATAAATATGATTATTGCTGCGGTATTAACACTCAGAGGCTTGATGCTAGAATTAAACAGCATGTTCCACTGAATCACGAACCATACCTGGCAAGAAAATGTACTCATCAGTAATAGTTATTGTTCCTTAATTTGTGAACACCTTATGAAAAATAGAAAGTGTATCATGGAGTTTAATGTGGATTGTTTTTCCGTATTGGCTAATTCACATTTCTTCTTCTTCTTCTTCTTCTTCTTCTTCTTCTTCTTCTTCTTCTATGTGCCTTGTTCTTTCAGGACGTAGGCGATCATAGCTTTCCACGGTTTCCTATCCCTGGTGGCTGTTAGCACGCCTTATCCTGTTACACTATGCAACCCTCGTTCCATCATCCACCTGATTAGATCCTTCAAATATGTTATTCTTTGATTCCCTCTGTCTTTTTTTCCTTTTATCTGGCCTGTTAGTATCAGGTTCTCCAAGCCCTTTTCTCATTGCATGTCCCAGGAATTTCAGCTGTCTCTTACTGATGCCCAGCATTGATTTAATTTTCGTTTCCATCATTTACAAAACCTCATCATTGCTCACATGCTCAATCCATGATATTCACAGCATCTTTCTGTAGAACCACATTTCAGTTGCTTCAAGTTTTTCCTTTATCTTTGATGATATGAAAACTAAATTCACATTTAATTTTCCATTTAAAAGCGCTTCAGTCTGTTTAGATGAAATTTAGCAGATCCTCGCTGTGCAAATAGAGATAAAGCTTGCTGGGCCTTGCTGTGATCGGTCTTTATTAATTCATTGCCCTTTTCCATCATTGATTATATATATTAATAATATACACATTGTCCTACATCAGATGCATATAATAATCTATATAATATGCATTCAATGTTTGCATAACGCATAAAAATCCGAGTCATGCAATCAACATATGACAATATGTATAATTTAGGTACCTCCATTACATCACGAAAAATCGAGCATAGTATGATTTAAAAAAGATTCAAAACTTAATAAAACGAACTTTTTCTATCAAAATATTTATAATATTATTAAGAGGAAAGATCAAAGTAATCTTTATTTATTTTATAAAAGTTTTTAATTACTTTTAATATGTTCGAAAATGGCAGAAAAATGGCAGAAAATTTTGTTTTGATTTGGAGTTAGCGTCGTCGTAAATGTTACGACTGTGTTACAATCGATTACGTAATTTTTTACGTAACTCACTTTTCCGGTGACAAACACATTAATTTAGAAATTCTTGCAAAAATCAAGTAATTGTCGGATTTTAATGAAACTTTCAGTAATCATTCACAAAAGAAAAAATTATTTTTTGATTATTTTTTAAAATATTGATGGAAAATTTTTTTTTATCCTTGTTACCCCCCCCCCCCCTTCACGTAAATCCATGAAATTTTAATAAATTTTAATTTTAATTTTCTGCGATTAACATTTTTATTAGTTAAACACAGAACTCATCGGGAAATATAAATCATCTATATTTTTATATAAAATTATCCTTCACTATACGAAAATCTGCTCCGAAGAGAAATATAAAAAATGCAATAGAATGTTGATATAATTTAATTTGATAAGCTTTAAATTGATGGAATAAATAATAAAAATTAAGGACATTATAGTCTGAAGAAAAAAATGTGATGACTAATAAAATTTTTAAAGAATTGTTTTAATTTTTTTTATTATAATAATTCATAAAGATTTAAAAATATTTTAAAATTTTTTAAAGAACTGTGTGATTTTTTTATTAGTTAATAATTGATGATTATACTGCCTCTCAAAAAAAAATTAATTAGTGCAAATATGTTCAAATTTATAAAGTACGATGTTCAAGTTTATAAAGTACGGTGTTCCATATGGGTCAAATTGGTTTTATGTTAACAAGCGTTCTGGGTGATTCTTCCTTACATAGCAAAACAGAAGAAGGCACATTCATTCTTACGATATTTTATTCTCTACGTTTCTAAAATTTAACAGCCTGTTTTGCAAGTAATTCATTCAACATTTAAAGTAAATTTTTTTCAATTCCTCAACTTTTTAATTAATTGTGACCGTAGGTGCATTAACTGATTTATGATAATTAAAAAATGTATTGTACTGTACAAGAAAATGTGAAAAATATTTATATAAGTGCTGAAATTATGTTAAATCTTTAATATTACTATTTAGTTAACCCCCTCCCCCCAAAAAAGTATTTTAACACAATTGTCGCCATACATTGTGTTCTCGTCAACATCTGGTATCAGTCATCTGTCATGGATTCAATGACTGACATAAAAACAGGGCTACCGTAATTATTTTTTTATTGTAAATTTCTGGCAGTAAGCAATTATTAATTGATTGAAAACAGATAAAGGTAAGTTTTAATTTTAAAATTTGGCTTAAATAACGTGTCAGCGATGTATATTGTATTTTTGCAAGATTTTTAAAAACAGAAAATTGGCTACTGTTTACGTAATGTGTCAATCACGTGCTCAACAAGAGCAAGACTTCAATACCCCCACTAATCAAGGCTGAATGTTTTGCCCGTAGATTCTCCACCAATTCGACACTGGACTCGTTAGGAATACCTACACCCGACTTCCCACCCAAAACTAAGGCTCAACTAAATAACGTCTACATTACACCCTCGCTGGTCTCCAAGATAATTGCAAAACTTGACCCACACAAAGCGAGCGGCGGGGACTGAATCCCAATCACAGTACTGAAGAAATGTGCCCCAGAACTCTCCTCTGTCCTCTCTAAACTCTTTAACCTCTGCCTATCTGATTCCTGTTTTCCTGCCTGTTGGAAGTCCTCCTGTGTAGTTCCTATATTTAAGAATTCTGGTGAACCCTCAGACCCCGCCAATTACCGCCCTATTTGTCTCCTTCCGATCTTCGGCAAAGTTTTTGAGGCCATTATCAACGCCGAGGTGATTCAGCATCTCACGGCCCACACCCTTCTCTCTGACAAAGTGTACGGGTTTCGTTTCACCAGGTCTACTGCTGATATGCTATCCACCATTACCGAGTACCTTTACCGGGCTCTTGACAAGAATGGCCAAACCCGAACCGTTGCCTTGGATATCTCCAAAGCGTTCGACATGGTCTGGCATTCTGACCTTTTATGCAAACTGCGGAGCTGGACATCTGTTTGACCTCATCCAGTCATTCCTCTCTAACCGCACATTGAAGGTAGTATTAAATGGGAATGCCTTCAAAAACTGCCATACGAATAAGGGCGTCCCTCAAGGTTCTATTCTAGGTCCCACGCTCTTTCTGATCTACATTAATGATCTCCCCGACGCCATTAGATCCCAAGTAGGCATGTACGCCGATGACACCATAATCTACTCTCACCTCGGTCAAAAACCCGGTGTGGGCTACAAAGCGAACCTCGCTGCCGAGCTTGAAAAGGACCTCCAATCCGTAGTGGCCTGGGGTAAGAAATGGTTAGTAAATTTCAATGTTTCTAAAACGAAGCTGTTATCAACTAACCACCATAGACAATCGCATCTACCTCCCATTAGCATGGAACAGGCTTGCCTCCCAGAGAGTAAAACCCTATACCTCTTTGGCCTTATATTTTCGGCGGATCTCAAATGGAATGACTATATCGAATCCATTGCCAAATCTGCCGCGATGAAGGTCGGCTCTCTGTGCAGGGCCCGGAAGTTTTCCCCGCCTGAATCTATTCTGCACATATACAAATCTACCATCCGCCCATGTATTGAATACTGCTGCCACATCTGGTCGGGTGCCCCTGCTATTCTCCTCGGGATTCTTGACAAAATACAACAGAGAATCAGTAACGTGATCGATACCGAATGGCAGACCGGCTGCAGTCACTCTCTCACCGGCGTGACATGGCTTCCCTGTGCCTCTTCTACAAGTACTTTCATGGCTTCTGCTCTGATGAACTTAGATCATTGGTGCCGCCTAAGCACGAATTTACACGAGATACTAGATTAGCAACTAGGTTCCGCCCTTTTACAGTTAAACAGATAAGTTGTAACCGTAATTTCTACTCCAACAGCTACTTTTCTCGCGCTTCCCGCCTGTGGAATTCCCTTCCACATGTATGCTTTACCGACAGCTACAGTCTCCAGGTGTTAAAATGTAGGGTCAATAGACACCTCCTATCACACTAACTTCCAATTATTCTCCCAACACTCTCATCTACCCAACCCTCATTCTCCGTATCCTTACCCACCTATCACCCACCCTCTGACATTTCCTATATTTAACCATTCTTTCTCCACCGTATATAGCCCCCCTGCGCAATAGTGGAAGTGAAATGCCTTGCTCGGGGTGAAACGCTTATAAAAACAAAAATGGCGGTATATTTAAAAAAATTTTTAAAATTTAAAAATTTTAAGATTCCAATCAATATAATTTCAGTTAAAGATACACCAATATGTTTTGCTTACTAGAACTATTAAATTTAATCTCTTGACTTTTAATTAAAGCTAATTTTAATGTTTGAAGATAACTTATTTTTAAAATTTCAATTTAAAATTAGGTATAGAAAAATGACTCAACTCCAGTGGAGGTACCTAAAATATCTACATAAAAGCTTTGTTCAAACTACATTTAGCACTGTTTTATTAATTCCTGAATAATATTACAATAAATGTGTGGACCTCCATATGAATATTTATTAATGCACACACACACACACACACACACACACACACACTATCAGTAACAATTATTGTTCCTTAATTTGTGAAAATCTTATGAAAAATAGAAAGTGTACTCGGGAGTTTAATATGGATTCTTTTTCCGTATTGGCTAATGAAAAATAGAAAATGTACCATAGAGTTTAATGTAGATTGTTTTCCGTATTGGATACTAGAGCCCAATAATACTGAGTCCCAGGAGTCATTCTCTCTGCAAGCAGAGTGAATGCCCGCTGGGACTTAGTATTATTGGGCTCTAGTATCCTTGAAAATGTTTCCCTCATATCCCCTTTACATTTCATCTTTTAGCTATTTATTATAAAAATCCCAGTGTTTAGGCTTGATAAGACCTGGGCAAAACCGGTTGTCTTGTTTTAATAAGAAATGTCATTAAAATTTTCTATATTCCTTGCTATTATATATATATATTCACCCTCTGCCTTTTCTATAAATTCTTCCGGGATAATTTTTCTACTGAATTGTAATTCAGAGAAATTGTATATTGGGAACTAGTTAAGATTTCATACCGTTTTGAGAGCATTATAGTGACTGTACGAGAATGGAAAATAAAAATGTGTTGCTTTGGTGTAAGGAATAATGTGGTATGTATGTGTAAGCAATTCTGGATAGCTAACATTAAGATAAGAAAAATTGAAGACAAGTTTTCCAACACCCACCCTCCCTGTTGTCCCTCTGCTTTGCGTTTCCAGAATATATCTGACTTTCCACATTTGCACATCGTGATAATTTAGTGTTGTATTAAATTTTTATTACTTTCAATATAATTTTTACTAGATACTCCGGTATGAATAAAAACCCCTTCTTTTTAAACATTGTGTATTTAGGCTTCAGATTGTGTATTTAGGTTTCATAGTATGCTCAGCATCATTCTGTAGAACAAAATTTCTGTTATCAAGAGTTTTTCCTTCATCCTTAAGGAAGCTGTCCAGCATTCGCTTTTGTTTATAAAGACAGACGTTAAGAGTCCAATATTTTTTTCCTTGTTTCCAACGAAATTTTTTTGTCTCTCGATACACTTCGCAGCTTTCTGGGAGACGTAATAAGAAAGGAGGTTTTAGAAAATCTGATACCGGAAAGGAAAACAGTGACTGGAGAAAGTAACAGGCCTTTTTACAAATAGATGGCATAGCAGATTTGAAGAGAAATACCAAGACAATATGTGCATTGTGGTGCAGTGGATATCGGCTCGGAACGCGAAATCGTGGAGCCGTGTTCAAAATTCCAAGTTGAATCCATTGCATTCACTTACGCGCAAATACACTTGGGAAAGTTATTAATACGTCTCTTCCCTCTAGTTATGGGTTAAATAACAAGATAGATTGGGTTCTATAGTCTTGGCTGGAAACCAGTCTACCGCGAAATTAATGGCAACCTATTGCGGGATAATCTTCTGCCAAGTTAGTCATGTCTCTTTTGAGACATGATCGCCTAAGCATGTATCACGTATGGCACTTAACTGACTGAGTAACTGACTTACCAAGGCAAAATATAGTAAGTGCAGCAAAGAACAGAATTATGTTGAGCGCTATGATTGACTAAGTCCTGAATGGACATGTCACATAGAAAGGAAAAGAAGTATAATGGCCGACCGTCCTGTTCACTTGAAAAAATTAAAAGAAATAGGTGCTTTCCATCAGAGTTCAAACCTGCTTCTCCTTTTGTAAGAGAAAGTGGTTTCTCCTATTTGATCCAAAGTGCTTAAATGGGTTTATAGAAATCTGCTGAATTGTGATGCCATCCATGATCAGACGGCGGTTTCTCCAACAAAAGATAAAGAAGGTTCGAACTCTGCTGGGAAACATATTTTCGTAAGTAAGAAGGATAAAGTTATGTCTTCTCATTAAATTTATACAGCGATGTGACCCTCATAGGTCCTGTCTGGATTTAATGTTTCCTAAAGACCTAAAGGAAAAAGCAGAAAGAACGACTATGAAATCTTTGATGACAGGCTGTATTTTGGTCAGTATTTACAAGAGCTCCGATTAAAGATGCAAAAATTAAAAAAAGACGAATATCTGAGAATTATTTTGAGAGAAAACGAAAATGAAACACCGTGTTTAAACACGATAGAATATCCAAGCAGTTTTTAAGCAACAAAAATTTTCATTAACGACAAAAAAAGCGCTGAACTGATATATAATATACGTTCTACTAAATATTCCACTGTGTCAGTAAAATGATTTGCTTGGGGCGACAGGAATATATAAAAAATATCCAGTAAATTTTGAGCAATCTACTCACAGATGAAGAGATAACAAAGATGTTGAGAATACCATATCTTTATAATCATTTCTCCCCAAGAAGGCAAGAGAGAGAGAGAGAGAGAGAGAGAGAGAGAGAGAGAGAGAGAGAGAGAGAGTACAAGGGATGTCGAAGGAAAGATAAGAGATGAATGTGAATTAAATAGAAGACGACAACTGACGTTGCATTTAAACCTTTGGAGAATATACCTATCAGCGAAGCAAGAAAGCGGAATGGAATTCCACGAAAAGGAAGAGTAGAATAAGCGGTTATATTTAACCATGTCAACGGTAAATGGGGTGAGGCATTGATGCTAATTCAGCAGCACGAGTAAATACATGTAGTAGGAGAATCAGGGAAAAAAAGCTCGTCATAGTTGTTGCAATGAAAACACTTGTAAAAAAGACAGATGGAAATCACATCACGTCCGTGAAAAAGTGACTGAAGTCGAGCTCCTAAATCAGGATCAATTATATTTCAAATCATCCTTTGGATTTTATCGAGAACCTCAAGATGAATAGCAAGAGCATCCGACCAGATATTGCAAAAGAGCAGCCCAAAATGCCAAATACAGTTGGGGGATACTAAAATCAAGCAGATACAAAACTTTAAATGTCTGCGAAGTGTTCTAACAGACGGAAAGTGCAACACGGAGATCCTTAGGTGAGTTGGCATAGGGAAAGAAGCATTCCAGAAGTTGAGTAATGTATTAAGAAACAGGACAATTTCGCTAGGAATAAACAAGAGATTACAGGATTGCTATGGGATGTCAGTTCTTCATTATGGCTGTGAATGCTGGACAATATAATCGACGATGAAGAAAAAACTTGAAGCAACTGAAATGTAGTTCTACAGAAGGATGCTGCAAATATCATGGATCGAGCAGGTGAGCAATGATGAGGTTTTTGTAAAGAATGGAAACGAAAAGGAAATTAAAACTGAGCATCAGGACAGCTAATGTTCCTGGAACATGCAATAAGGAAGAAAGGTTTGGAGAACCTGATACTAACAGTCCAGATAGAGGGAAAAGGAGACAGAGGAAAGCAGCGGATAACATATTTGAAGGGCCTGACCAGGTGGTTGAAAGAATGGGTGTTGTGTGATGTTACAGGAGAAAGCGTGCTAAGAGCCGCCAGGGATAGGAAGACGGGAAAAGCCATGATAGCCTACGTTTTGAAATGACAGGTCATGTAGAAGAAGAAGAATTCAATGCACGGACGAATAACATATTTTATAAATGAGGAAAATATACGGGTCATCTTAGTAACGAGGAAGTTTTAAGTAATATCTCAATAAAATGACGATTGCAGTTTTAATCAGTAAAAACATCTGGCGACTCAGTAACTCTGGCTTCAATCCCTGTGCTAGGAGGAGTGTACCTGGTCTCAGTGAAAACAGTTCAAGAAGTAACTGAATTGTAATAAAATAAGAAATACACATGATTTCCCTAGACATAGGAGGTGAAACTAGAGAAAGTATATCCCCGTAGATTAAATAAAATGTTCGGTTCAAAGTCACCAGGATTGTTATACACTTTGAAGGAGGGCATAACAACCCAAATGTTGTGATCGATTAGGACAGTTGCGTAAATTTAAGAAACTGCTGTTACTTAAGATCAGAAAAGACAGTTGAAATTTATGGGATACGTAATTAGGGAAGTCGAGCTATAACTGCCTAGCAATAACTGAGCAGTATTAAAAATAAGTTACATTCATTTATGCGCAAATATCCTTGGAAAAAATATTAACCGTCTTTTGAACACCAGTCTTTTGAATAACAGGTCAGATTGGGTTCTATATCCTTGGTTGGCAACCAATCAACCGCAGAAAATAATGGCAAACTACTAATCTTTTGCCCAGTCAGTCATGTCATTTTCCAGACGTGACCTTCCAAGCGTATATCACGTATGGCACTTAACTGACTTAAATAACTAAAAAATAAGAATTAGATTATATCGCTGTTGATCGATTAATTTTCTACGGTTTATCAAACCTGTACAGGTTATTTAAAGACAAAAAATATGTTTATATTGTAAGAAAGATATTAATTATTTAATGGTACATAATTTTTTTAAGGTTATTTCCGCGTAAGTAAATATAATGAACCCAACTGGAATTGAAACTCAGCACTTCGAAAAACAATTCCGGCCAACTATCCATTACAAAAACAGCACGTCCAAACTTACATGGTATTGCTAAACCGTTACCTATCAAGGTATTAAACAGGCTCGATGTTACTTAACTTCGTTGATAATACGAGAACGATATTCCGAGACATTGACAGTGGAACGAGAACAATCTTACTAACCCGGAGACAAAATATAGAGTTCAGTTCAGCATTCCTGTAGGTTAACCCAATATACAGAATAATTAAAAACTTAAACTTAATAATAAATTATTTATAATTTATTTATTAACTATTTATTTTTCAGAATTGGATATGAAAGAAAAGAGTTTAGTATGACGTTTTATTTAAAATTTGATATAGGGACCAGATTTCGTTAATAGCTTTTTGAGTAGCCTAGAAATCGCGTCAAGGAACATTTGTGTTATGGAAGACATAACTTCTTGTATTCACCCTTCAAGTTTTTCCAAAGTCGTCATTTGGCATAGTACAAGAAACTGCATTGTGGTGCAATGGATATCAGCTCGGAACAAAAAATTGGAGAACCTAGTTAGAATTCCAGTTGAATTCCTTGCGTTTATTTAGGTGCAAATACCGCTGAGAAAAAAAGTAATTTTTCATCGCTTCTCCATCCAGCTATGGATTAAATAGCCTTGGTTGGCAACCACTCCAATCCAAAAATTAATAAAAACTTACTGCGGGAAAATCTTCCGTCCAGTCAGTCATGTCTCTTTCGAGACACGATCGCCCAAGCTTATATGACGTATAACACTCAACTCACTGACTTTACTGGTAGGAAAATTGTTCTATTAACCAATCCTAAAGAAAAAGTAACAGGGTATTAATTTAGGACTCCTGGCTGGCCATTTATACATAAAATAGAGAGTTCTTTTCCAATCACCTTGTATACACATATGCTGAAGTCCGGTGGGCACAACGACCGAAATCTTGTGACAACAACAATAAAGATGAGGAGAATATTCCGAATATAAATAGTGCAAATATTACAAGAAGAGACAGTTGATATTTCTGGAGGCCATCATGATTTAAGAATGTTTGAAGAACTCGACACTTGCAGAACATAGTGAAGGCAAGTGGAGCAGACGGAAACAGCGAGTAACCTACATAAGGAGTATTTACAATTTTCGGACAATTAACCTCATCTTTGTTGCCATTCTTACGACGTTTCGGCCGTTGTACGCTCTGGCCTTCTTCAGGTGCTAAGTATTTTGAACACAACTCTTTATTACAATCACTAAGGTATATGAACTTCATTACTTGCGTAAAGCCTCGGCTGGAAGTCATGAGTTATCTACCTTTAACCTTGCAAGTTAATTGTTTACCACTGCTGTAGACTGGTATCGAACTCACAACACTAAGATGTAAGTCCGGAACTAACCAATGTCTATATCCACTGGGCCATGTGTCCTTAGCGTTGAACAAATGACATCAAAGATGAGTAAAATAGTCAGAATAATGTACATACTGTAAATAGTACCTCAGCTCAGAAAAATAGACAAATACTACATAAAAAGCTTGTGCATAGTGTACCTTCTTTGTTTACGATAAGATTTCTGCTTCTTTTTAAAGTTCTCGTACACTTTTACTCCAAGTCATTCCTTTCGATTAATGGCATTATCGGCTGTGATTCAAAATAAGAGGGATTTTTGAAAAGTGGTCAGTTCCTTGTACTAGTCTAGAAAGTACGTGGTTCTCCCTTTCTCACGTTTTAACTTTATAATATATATATATATACCGAAAGAATAAAACAGAAATGCTCTCTGTCATGTTTGTGCAGGGGACCATCTATTCTTATTTTCCAGTCTTGACCGAGTTAAAAGTAATGTTTACTGTATCGTAACTTATTTCCATTTTACAACCCTTTTTTGGCAAACACAAAGTTCCATGATTATCGCTAATGTGTTTCTGTTTCCATGTGAAATTCTCAGAGGATACATTTCGGAGAGTACGAGACGGTAAGAAGACAAATATTGTTATGAGCCACAATGAATAGTCTGTCGCGAAGAGCGATGATCACCTCTAGATTTAAAAGACACTAGACATAAACAAAGAAAGAAAACGACCCATGGTAGTGAGGTGGTTAGCACACACAATCTGTGAAGTTGCTTACATGATTATCAAAAATCGAAAGTTTATTCGTGTGTCAGAATTTCAGTTGTCACATTCGATTAAGATCGAACTCTATGACAATTTTCACCCATCATTAAACGGGTTGAAATATTTGAAATCACTCATACGTAATTACAGTCGTTGTTGAAACAGTTTCTTCCTGTAAGCAGCGTTTTATTGAATCTATGCGGCCAAAAAGCTTTGATGACGGCAGTTCTGTTATGTTTTACAATTTTAGAAATAAAATTCTTAAAGAGTCTCCCTGAGGATTCATTGAAAATCGCACGACTTTGGAAAAAATATTATAAAATATACAAGAGCATTAGCATCATTATTGATGTTTCCTAAGATTAAAGAAACTATTTGTCTGTCTGTCTTTTTGCATCATTCTCCCTCTCTACTGCTGCCTCAATTACCCATTATTCCGTCCTTCTCACTCTTTCCCTCTTTGTCTGTCACGATCTAAATGTATCTCTCTCTCTCTCTCTCTATATATATATATATATATATATATATATATATATATATAAGAGATCTGATCAAAAAGTCGGGATTCTTGCCATCGTAACGAAACTAAAGTCAGCAGGATGAAGCCACTTGGTACATTGAACTCCGCAGTTCACTTTCCATGTTTATAGTACTGCTTCGAAAAAGTGTGTAGAGTTTGGTTGCCTAAAACCATGGCTCCCCTGGTCTAACAAGATATTCACAGAACAGTACAATAGTTACAATGACAGACAAGATAGAGCTTACAACACAGAGAGGAGGGGTTTCGATCGCAATAGTCGCAGAAATAATCAGTCCGAATATTACTCAAACGACACTTGAATATTATGCATCGAATGCTGCTATCTAAACTTATTTATAAATGGGACTTTGACTCTGCGTGTGTGTGTGTGTCTGTGTGTGTGTGTGTGTATACGTTACATATAGACTCCGAAACGGCTGAACAGATTTTCTTCAAAATTTACACAGTTGTACTATAAGCGTCTGCGAGTGTTCTTAGCTAGGTTTTGTGTCGAGGTACCTCACCCCCCCCCCCCCCGATAAATATCGAAAATCGATTATCGAAAAAATCGGGTTATAGAAGGAGTGGTCCGATTCTAATGAAATTTGATACACTCATAGACAAAGACATAAGATACGATATTCAGAAGTTTGAAGGTTGCAGTTCTTACAATAGTGCAGAATATACATATATATATATAAATTGATACCAGGAAATTAAAATTTGACTTACATACATTCATTTTTCTTTCATTCTACGGTTTCGCTTGAACTGGAAACATTTTAGTCTTTCTTGCCAACGTCCAAAGAGTATGAGCTCCAAAACCATAGATTAGTTTTAAAGCTTTCATTACACGCGAGCAACGCCGGGCTATACTGCTAGTTCTTTATAGTACAGACAACTGGCGATTCCATTCTTGAGACTGCTTCATGGGTGCTAGCAACTTTAAAAATCTCTTGTAAAAGAAAATTGACCAAAGAAATCACGTATTTTCTAGAATGGGACAAGAAACAGACCAATTTATCTAGAATTCAGTCAGTCAAGTAAGTGCCATACGTGACACGCTTGTGCGATCAGAAGATTTTCCCGCAGCAGGTTGCCATTACTTTTACGATAAAATAATTGCTAACCAAACTTATAAAACTCAATCTGTCCTACTATTCAACCTATATCTGAAGGGAGAAGTGATAGATAAATACCTTTACCAATAATATATGCGCGAAAGTGAATGCATCGAATTCAACTGGAACTAGGATTAGCTTTTCCAAATTCTCATTCTAGCCGATATCCATTATACAACAACGCACTTCTTAATTACATTCAAAAATTACTTTTTTAAAAGAATCAGTTCAACACAAGCAAGGCAATATAGCCATTAAGACGCAAGGGTATACACACAGTAAAATAGAATCGGAAGATTTTACAACAAACTAGAACCCAAATCTCAAACAAGCAATAAGTCGTTACCTCTAATTCAAAATCTTTTTGCATACACACATACTGCTACTATCCACTTTGACATGCATTTTCTGTTTGAACATTTTCTTCTTACACATTTATGTTATTCGGTTCTGTAAATACAATAACACTTATTTTACAAATTAATCACTTTTATTCTTTCAATCTATTCTTTCAACCTTCTGATATTATAAATTGTGGGGACTTCGGTCGTGTTTGGCACAGGACCAATTAGACAAGCATCACCGAGGTCTTTACAAAAGAAAAAGTAAAATTAAATAGTAAATAAAATTTCAGAATTTAGCTTGTGACGTTAGAAATGTAATGTTGAAGTAGACTTTAGAAAAAAACCGGAAGTATTGCGAAACAGGAAACAACGAATAAACCTTTATTCCAGTTCAAAAGACCAAGGAGGAGTGTGAAACAGACTCAAGCGCTTGAAAACTTTTAATAAAAGTAGCAAAAAACTTGGCAGTATACGAACCAATAAGCGAAAATAGTGATACAATCACGATGTTCATTTTCAAACGGCCTTAAGCAAATGGTTTGGAAGGAAAGTCAGATTAATATTAGAAAAACTAACGACAAAAACGATTAATCTTATTTCTTGAAAAAATGTTTTCTTGAAAAAGAAAACACAAAACACATGTCTCAGTGGATTAAAACGTTGGTCGGATCCAGTAACTTGAATCAAAGAGTTGTGAGTTCAATTGAGCAGTGGTGAGCAAATCTTTGAGAGTTGAGCAAAATGAAGTATCCAGAAGTGATATGCCTAATAGAACAAGAATAATCTAACTCAGTGTTGCAGTGGATATCGACTCGTAACAACAAATCGGGATGCCGAGTTCGAATTGTAGTTGAATTCATTGCATACACTTACGCACAAATATCCTTGGGAAAGGTATTAATCTATCTCTTCCCTCCTGTTATTGGTTAAATAATAGAAGGGATTCGGTTCTATAGCCTTGGCTGGCAACCAATCTACCGCAGAAAGCAATGGCAACCTACTGTATGATATTCTGCCCAGTCAGTCATGTTTCTTTCGAGACATGATCGCCTAAAGCGAGTATCTGACTGACTGATCAAAATGTAGGGTTCAGTTCAAAATTCTAATTAACTGAAGAAGGTCGAAGTGTACAGTAGACGAAATATCAAATATGAAAAAAAAAAAAGATGTAGACAACAATCCGAAGAATTCAAATAATATAAAGAACTTGTCCTTATTAACGCTAACTGTTCAGTTAACGAATATCCGAATGGTCACTGTGTGCCTTAACACTAAACTACTTAATTTTACATCGTATACTCTATATAAGGTGTAGAAAAATGACGAGGGGTGTCAAAAAGTGCAGTGTGATGTTCGCCGGCAGGACAGCTATTTTTCTTTCTTCGGTCGCCTCAAGGAAATGGATTTCGTGTCTCTTTTTCTCGACCATTACACTGGGCAGTTGTAAAACAGACACCAACTAAGCCTCTTCTACTTCCTCTTCGTTGGTCTGACTGTCTATCTTCACGTCCAAATTTAACGCACACAGACCACCGAAAAAAATAAAGCAACTGCTCCTAGCGCTGCTGGCACCCCGCTTTTTATACCATTCCAAGACGGCCCAAATTTGCATGTGTGCGATTATCGTCTCGTTTTGGACGATATAGGCGCGCATAAATTGTCTTCAAAAGCGGACATATTTTCTTTCATTCTTATTATTTTGCAAGCAAGACACGTTCGCGCCCCATACGAATTCCGAGATTCGACATGTCTTTCGTCGCACAAAGATTAATCTCTTGAAACGATTCACCCATCTTTCATAAGTTTTGTTTATTTATCCTGCTTGCTATTTAGCTTCCCTTTCCCACAGAAAGTTCTCATAAAGGATCCGGTTTAGTCAGCGATTATCCGACCATGAGGCAAGTACTAATGAATTACGCAATAAAGTAATAAAACAAAGAGACAATTATTTCAAATCATTTTCATGATCTGACATTATACCAAGTAACAAAAGAATATCTGACGCTCTGGATTCTTTCATTCATTTTTCTCTTAAGCATAATATGAACATGGATCATTCCTCTACTGTTCGGCAATAAATGACATGTCTTTTCTGCCTCTTATAAAAGAAATTATCATCTGATTATCTATTCCTGTTTCCTCGTATCTATCTATCTATCTATCTATCTATCTATCTATCTATCTATCTATCTATCTATCTATCTATCAGATTAATATAACTACCTACATGCAAACATTATAAGAGGAGAATTAAACTTATTTTACTTTTAACTATTTGCTCAAACACGATAATATGAACACGGAACATTTCCTCTACTGCTCGCCAATGAATGACATATCTTCTCTGCCTCTTATAAAACAAATTATTATATGATTAACTATTCCTGTTGTCTAGTATCTATCTATCTATCTATCTATCTATCTATCTATCTATCAGATTAATATAACTACCTACATGTAAACATTTCATGAGGAGAATTAATTTTTTTTTTACTTTTAGCTATTTGCTCAAACACGAAATTTTGTCACTAGAGGTGAATTTGGTGCAAATGTACTCTTAAATCTGCCCCCATCGATTGGTTCATAAATAGTGCAAATTCTGCATACACCTATCATTAACAGACTGTAAACGAAGATTACGGAAAAAGATGTATTGAGTCTGCAATTGATAAATATACGTTATATCTATCAATAAAGAGACGACCGCATTGCGATAAGTTTTCGAGAGACGATGATCAATATTTATCGGACACAGAATATGTCCATGATAGCCGATTTTATTATGCAAGTCAATATTTTTACTATAAAATTGCTATTAACCTGCCGATGTTGATAACATCTTCAGGGTGTACTCATTTTTAGTCGAGACTTTTAACGAGATATAGCTACTCTAAGAATAAAATGTATTGATAATAACTTGTTTTGAAGCGATCTGGTTTTATAATGCAAGCAAAGTGGAATACCAAATTTTATTTTTAAATATATTCAGAAGTATTTATGCTACTGATACATTAACCCACAGCTTCTCTTTGCATATGTCGTGTTCCTTCAGGACGTGGGCGGTCATGTCTTACTAAAATTACTTTTCCTTTACCAATATCTTTCCGCTTACGACGTGATGTTTATCTTATGCTCCGTATTATTTTCAATCCGCTAAAAGTATGACGCAAACGCCTGAAATTTGCTCTACTGCTCGGCAGTGACTGACTCATTTGGTCTTGTAATATGTCCAGACATACTTAACTATTGCCTGACTCACACAGGCAGTTAATTGCCAAACGTGATACATGCTTGGGCGAACATGTTTCAAAGGAGAGATAATTGACTGGACTAAATAATCTCTTGGAGTTCGTTGCTATTACCTCCTGTGGTAGACTGGTTGCCAAACACGGCTATAGAGCCCAATCTCTTCTGTTATTTAACCCATAGTTAGATGGAGAAAAGACGGATTAATACCTTTCCTAGTGGTATTTGCGCACAAGTGCAACTGGAATTCGAACTGAGCTCTCCAATTTCTCGTTCCAAGCCGATATCCACTTCACCACAACATAAATCCAGATTCACTACAGGAGCTGTAAGCTGCGCTCATTCTGGGCAGTTAAACTGATATTCTTCATACAGATAAACATGTATGAATAAAGACAAAAAGTAATTTAAACATTCATTTTTTGTTCTAATCTTAGTAAAGTTCAATTATCTTTTTTGTTAACATTTTCTTTAAAACTTCTTCGTTGCTCACATGTCCCATCCATGGTATTCTCAGAAGCTCTCCATAATATTTCTGGCGCCTCAACTCTTTATCTGTCCAGCACTCACTGTCATATAAGAAGATACAGTGTAACACTAATATAAAAGAGTTGTCGGGACAGGATAAAGTTCTCTTATATCATAGTTCTCTTATATCCGAATTTCTCTTATATCCGGGTTATATTTTTCTTTCAGAATGTTGGTTTTTCTGATTCGTTACAACAACTTACTATCCTTTCTAGCTCGTAATTCTCGTCTTTTCACAGTTCTTCGCAGCTTGCGTTCTGCTATCCTTTTTAGTTAGATAGTTCACTCTATGTTTCCGTTTATCCCTAAGTAAATTAACTGAAATAACTGCTCTGGTTTCCTTTCTTTCATCATACGGTGAGTTTTAGACCAACTGAGGTTGAAGGATGTGCGTTGTGGTGAAGTGGGCATCGGCTCGGAACGAGAAATCGGGGAGTCGAGTTCGAATTCCAGTTGAATTCATTGCATTCACTTACGCGCAAATACCCTTCGCAAAGGTATTAATCCGTCTCTTCCTTCCAGTTATGGGTTAAATAACAGGACAGATTATGTTCTATAGGCTTGGCTGGCAACCAGTCTACCGCAGAAAGCAATGGCAACCTACTGAGGGATAATCTTCTGCCCAGTCAGTCATGTCTCTTTCGAGATATGATCGCCCAAGCGTGTTTCACGCATGGCACTTAACTAACTGACCGAGGTTGAAGGGTGTTACCAATTTCTATTCTGTCTCAAACTGGTTCATTTTCAGTGGTGTGTTTTAATATAAATCTATTTTCAGAGTGTATGATGAAAAATGTTTAACCTTGAAAAATAATGCGTCATACGGGATGGTATCAGATTTTTATCACACCCAGCTACTACTATCTCAACTGTCGATTACTTATCCTACGGCCATTATTTGCCATAGACGTACCCAAGGGAGCGTGCGAAAATTGTAACGCTGGCAAGTCTTATAGAGAGATCGTGAATACTGTTGATATCAACCTTTCAACAATCAGTTGTGTCATCAAGGTGAAGCTTAAACTGGATCCATCAGTCCAAAACGGAAAGGAAAATATGGTCGGAAGGAAACAAAAAACAATGCCACGAGACGATGTATATTTTAACAGTGAAAATGCGAGAAAGATCTTAAGAAGACATTATTCATTTTGCATAAGGGTGTACCTTCAATATGATCTGTAAGCATTAAATTCAAAAATCATCATTCCTTATTCTTGGTATTAAAATGTTCAACTATTTCAGATTCTGAAACAATTGTTCTTTTTGTTTCTATTTTCTTAAACATTCCTCGTTGTTGACATAGACATATTTCTTTTTTTCGTATTCTGTAACGTTCATCAGACGTATAAACATTGATTTTCTTAACGTTTGTGTTTTATCGATTCTAACGTTACGTTCAATAGTATTTGCTTGCGAACATTTTTTTTTATTCAGTATTGTTTTCTGATCCAATACGCATTGATCTACTAATGCTAGAGCGCGAATTCTATATTGAGTTAATATCTGGACATCGAGGAAAACATAGTATTAATTTAAAATCTTTCAACCATTTTAGGAAAGGTAGTAAAAGACAACTCGTTAGAATGTGACAGACAATGAATATCGTTTTTTGCTTATACTATCTTGATTGTAATCCTTCCCATAGAAAAAGTAATCAAGTAAATAAAGAAGAACTTATCACAGGAATATTATCTGCATTTTTAAATTTTAGAAAATTTTCGTAATAGCATTTATAGTGACTTCTAATTTCGCTTCCTATGTGCGTTGTGGTGCAGTGGGTATCAATTCGGAACGAAAAATCGGAGTTCGAATTCTAGTAAAATTCTTTGCATTCATTTACACGCAAATACCCGTGAGAAAGGTATCAATCCGTCTTTTTGCTCCATTTATGGGTGAAATAACAGAACCGATTAGGTTCTATAGCCTTGGTTGGCAACCAGCCTACCGTAGAAATTAATGGCAACCTAGAAAGTAATGGCGCCTAAAATTTGCTCTACTGCTCGACAGTGACTGAATCAACTGGTCTTGCAATATGTCCAGACATACTTAAATGCTGCCTGACTCACACAGGCAGTCTTCTGTCCAGTCAGTTATGTCTCTTTCTAGACATGATCGCCCAAGCGTGTATCACGTATGGCTCTCGACTGACTGACATTTCTACTCACTTAATATTGATTGTCATGTAATTTTGGATTAATTTTATCTATGAAGGACTGAAAAGCTAAACAAACCATCGGGTTTATCTAATGTAGCTTTAAATTAAATATTTACACATTTTTCTGTCTGTACGACAGTTATTCATTGGTGAAAGTTTCATTGATTTCGTTTCATTACGGAAATTTATTTCTTATCTATTTGCATTATCAGAACTCAAATTTGTCAAATGTTTTCCAGCTGATAGATGTTTCTTTTCTTGCTTTTCACTCATTTAAGTCTCTTCAATATATGTCATTCTTGCAGCCATCTATTTTAGCGCTGTTATTATGCTACTGTTTCCAAGTGATTTAGCCTCTTTGTTTGCGCGATGGCCATTCGACTTATGAAGAATTTCAATAGTTTTTTCCCCATCATTCAATATATTTTATATTTTTCTTTCATTATATGGCAATCTTTATATGTTCGAAATTATAGAAAAACCTAGCAGTATAGCCCGGCGTTGCTCGGGTGTAATAAAAATTTAAATAAAAAAACTAATTTACAACTAATCCATGCTCCTGGAGTTCAGACTCTTTGGACGTTGGCAAGAATGACTAAAAAGCAATAGTTGTTTCCAGTTAAAGCGAAACCGTAGACTGAAAGAAAAATGAATGAATGTAAGTCAAATTTTGATTTCCTGGTATCGATATCAAATAAGATTTTTTCGTCGTACGTAAATTTTGAAGGCTAAATAAGTCCTTTGAGTAAATTGTATCATGACTGAGACTAAGTACTACAATTATACCTACTTAGAGCCAAACCCGAAGCAAAAACTAAAATAAAAGGCTGTAAAATATACAGACATACAGGCAGATAAACAGACAAACACACAAACATCTTGCCTTATATATATATATATATATATATATATATATTATCGATTTTCTGCATTATTGTAAGAACTGCAACCTTGAAACTTCTGAATGTCGTTTCTTATGTCTTTGTCTGCGAGTGTATCAATTTTTATTAAAATCGGACCATTCCTTCTATAATCCGATTTTTTCGATTATCGATTTTCAATATTTATCAGGGGTATAATCAATATATATATATAGTGTATCGAGGCAGTAGATAATTTTTGAAACATATACTGTTAAATATAACAGATAATGAATGTCAATTATGTTTAAACATCGTATTTTGGCTTTAATTTCAGGTAAAAATAAAGACAAAAACATCTCCAACATTAGTCTAATTTTTTATTAAGTTGTTTCTAAGCTTTCGGCTCACATGAGAAAGGTTACAAAGACGTTAGCATAAAAACATCCGCCATTCAAGACGATGTTATCTTGTGGTGAAATAAAATTTTGCTAAGCAACGATAACAGTTACCAAATAACAAACGCAGTTCGTAAATTTATAATCAATATTAAACCCACTCTATTAAAAAAAACTATTATTAGCATGCACCGCACACGTACCTTTTCATGACCCCTTAGGTAATATTTATACTCAAATAGATAGTATTGAGATGGGATCTCCTTTAGGTCCACTCTTTTCTAATTATTATATGGTAAATCAAGAAAATAAAATAATTAACTCTCTTTTCAGAAATAAACATCTTCTGCTAAACTTTGTTTTATTTGCGGAGGTTTCTGTGCTTGACAATAAACCCTCTATATATGTAAGCTACAGAGATAACATTTTCATTTTAGCTAAAAATATTGATAAAATTACACAACTTAAAAACAAATTTGAAAGTCACTCCGTCCTCATATTGACATTAGAACTTAATATTAATAACAAAATCCCATTCCATGATATATTCATTAATTCTAGCACACATAGATTTACGACTTCTCTATATAGGAAACCAACTAGCATAAACTCATGTCTTATTAATTATAATAGTGAATGACCCCAACGATATAAGTTATCTTATAAAAAAAACCTTAATTCAACGCACACAAATGATATCTTCTTCCGAATCCATATTTTATAAAGACTTATACAACATTAAGCAAACACTTGTCAATAATGGATTTGCTTATTCCGTTATTGATCAACAAATTAAAATGTATCTCAACAAACTTAACAATAGCTTTAAAAATATTGATAATATTAATTAATAATAGTGTACGTCAAAATAAAAATAACACTATTAACTTATACTATTGAAACCAAATGCATGACAATTATAAACATGATGAAACAACACTCAAAAACATGATAGGAGGAAATGTTAAACTAAGTAATAACAATAAACAAATTAAGCTCATCATATATTATAAAACAATTAAAACATTTGACCTCATAATCTCTAATAACCCTACAAGCACACAACTAAATCCTCTACAGAAAACCAATGTAGTGTGTCAATTTACATGCCCATTCAGAGATTGTATCTCTGGTGCTAACGATAAACCCACTACATATATTGGTTTTACGACAACCGCACTCTCCCGTAGACTTATCTGTCACCTTTCTGATCAGAATACAATTAAAAAACATGTCTTAGAAAAACATAGCCATGTAGACAGACAGATGTTAGTCAACAATACAATAATCCTCACTCATACACACTGTAAAAAGACCCCTCAGATATTAGAGGCCATCTACATTAAATTCAAATAATCCACACTTAATAAAATCACATTTAAATCTGGTCATAGCACATTACATTGCATTTAAATATATGGTTTTGTTCACATTTCGAGCTCTCACGCGGTGTGACGTCAAAGAAGCGCATTACAAATTTACGAACTGCGTTTGCTATTTGGTAACTGTTATAGTTGCTTAGCAAAGTTTTATGTCAACACAAGATAAAATCGTCTTTGATGGTGGATGTTTTTATGTTAACGTCCTTGTAACCTCTCTGAAGATGGTTTATGTGAACCGAAAGCTTAGAACCAACTTAATAAAAGTTATCCAAATGTTAGAGAGTTTTTGTCTTTACCTTTGCCTGAAATTAAAGCTAAATACGATGTTTAGAACGGCTAATGATTAAACATAATAGACATTCATTGTCTGGTATATTTAACTATATATATATATATATATATATATATATATATATATATATATAGTCATATATAAAGACTTGGGTATATGCGCGTTTTGTTGTGGAGTTTTATTACTTCGGTATTTATTTTCATTTCGACATTAATATTCCTACGCAGTGTGACTAATTGCAACATTTATCGTATGGAAAGTTTGAATTTGCGTTCGAATTTCGGTTGAAACTGCTTGAGTTTTTATGCTAACCCTCTTTTGAAGAACAACGAATTCACATAGAATTGGGTGGCATCTGATTGCCCAAACTCTTTTCAGAAAAGCTGTACTTTAGTCTCCCGTGATGATTGCTTGAGCTACTGAGAATTCGGGTAAAATATTATCCTATAATTACCTCACGACAGCAACATAAAATAATACTGTTTCACCCATTGTTACCCATTGTTACCCATGGCAAGACCCATTTGAGGAATGTACAGAATATTGAAAAACGTGGATGCTTTTATTGTATTTTTGAAGACTTGTAACACTAACTTGGTATTTAATGCCTAAACTTGTTTGTGTGGTTGATTTTATATGTAAACCCTTATTTTCGATTTTTACATTTATACTAAGATCATTATCTATTTTGTTACTATTAGAACGTTTCGACCATCGTGGCTTTTAGCATTTTTCCATGTTTCTGTCTATCAGAATGATCTTCAAGAAATTTCAAAATGTAATAGTAATTGTGAGACAAATCTGTGGGTCAGTTATTACTGACATAGACTTAGTAAAAGGAGGGTTTGAAATGACTGAGAAAATAAGATACTCATAAGCAGTGAAAATGTGATTGGGACATATATTAAAAAAGGGTACGTTTAGAAATTACTTGTATGTGAATTGGATCAATAGATACCTGAAGAAAGCCCGAGGCTCCATCAGCCTTAATAATAACAAAAAAATGAAGATATTGTAAATAATAAATTTACTAATTAATCATACCGCTCGAGCACAGAAACCTCCGCAACCCAACAAAGTTCAACAGGAGATGTTCATTTCTGAAAAGAGCAGTTGAACAGTCATACATTAATATAATTAGAACTGTTGGCTATATTTCCTGTCACTTGACCTCCAGTGGAATCGATCACAGTTTGAGAGCTTTTCAAATTGAAAAAGAATAATAATAAGAGCAGTCAAAAACTGTCAACCTCCGCCAAGCCATAGAGAAGATAATTAAAACGAGAATAACTTCAATGAACATGATCGCTCCTATTTCTCTTTTGGATAATATGTATTAAAATTACTTTATAACTAATAATATTTTCTTGAAAATATAAAAAATATAATGACGTGAACCAAACTAGGGAAGGTAATTCAGTATTTGACAAGTAAAAGGTACGAAAAATATTAGTATAAAAAACAACTGAAAAATAACCCGGAAAAATTAAAAGTAACGGATCAAACCCCAAATCTAATCTGTTTGTGCCAGTTCTGAGCCCAATTATACCTGGAAGTTTCAGCCGAATCCATCGAACGAGTCTTGAGGTATCGTGACGACGAACTGACAGACAAACAAACAAACGCGACCGCAAAGAAAATACCGAACTGAAGACACAGGTACTACTACTACTACTACTACTATTACTACTACAAATAATAATAATAATAATGATAATAATAATAATATTAATAACTGATATCAATATCACTCAGACCCGGTTGAAGAAATAGGACTGGTCACAATTTTATGGAACTTTACAATACAGAGAGACAGAACAATGAAAGCTAAACCACCAGACATCATGATCAAAGACCAAAAGTACAAATAATTATTTCTTATTCAAATGGCTGCTCCTGCAAATTGAGAAAATCTTTAAAGAACTATCAAGATACAATTATCTTGAAATGAAAATTTTAAAAAAATATGGCACATGAGGACATTAGTAATCTCAGTTGTATTTGGAGCCCTCGGATTAATTGGAAAAGGTCTCGATACTCTCACCGAAAAGATTTTTAATAGGCCATGTTTTTAAAAAATACAAACATTGTACTTACATGTACAGTTCACACGTTACAAAAAATTATTTATGTAAAATGTGTGTAATCTTAGTTTTTTTTTTGCTTTTATATTTACAAGATTTTTTAGAAGAAAATCTCATTATGTCATTTCTGAACTTAGGTAACTGGTTGGGAGCCGACAAGAAAATAAATTATAATATACTGATAAGGTAATATAATACTGAATAGAACTGTTGTCTTGTCAATTGTCATAATAATTCACACTCATTGACGTTCTAGAGTATTGATTATATTTGTTTTCCCTTGATTTCCAACGAGATCGTTATTATCTAAACTTATTTATAAATGGAACTTTGTGTGTGTGTGTGCGTGTGTGTGTGTATGTGTATATGTGTGTGTGTCCGTTACTTATAGAATCTGAAACAGCTAAACCGATTTTCTTGAATATTTTACACAGTTGTACTATAAGTGTCTGCGAGTGTTCTTAGTTAGGTTTTGTGTCGAGGTACCTCCGATAAATATCGAAAAACGATAATCGAAAAAATCGGGTTATAGAAGTAGTTGTCCGATTTTAATCAAATTTGATACACTCGTAGACAAAAACATAAGAAACGATATTCAGAAGTTTCAAGGTTGCAGTTCTTACAATAGTGCAGAAAATTGATAATATATATATATATAAGGCAAGATGTTTGTGTGTGTGTCTGTTTATCTGCCTGTATATCTATTTTTTCAGCCCTTTTATTTTAGTTTTTGCTTCGGGTTTAGCTCTAAGTAGGTATAATTGTAGTTCTTAGTCTCAGCCATGATACCATTTACTCAGAGGACTTATTTAGCCTTCAAAATTCAGTTTACGACGAAAAACTTTTTTGATATCGATACCAGGAAATCAAAATTTGACTTACATTCATTCATTTTTCTTTCAGTCTACGGTTTCGCTTTAAATGGAAACAACTATAGCTTTTTAGTCTTTCGTGCCAAAGTCCAAAGAGTCCGAGCTCCAGGACCATAGATTAGTTTTAAGGCTTTCATTACACTCGAGCAACGCCGGGCTATACTGCTAGTCGTTAATAATAATGACAATAAGAATAAAAGTAATAACAAAAATAATCTGGTTATATTCTATCTATTACTTTCCAAAAGAAGCAAGTTGTTCTTTTGTTGTTTAAGTGAAAAAATTCTTCTGAAACTTTTCCTCCCTGGGGTTTCAAAACGAGATTGACCTACAGAAGATCACAATATGACGGCTTCTGACACTTTTGCCTTCGTAAGGCAACGGAGTAGGCCATTGTTACAGAGGCGCTTCTTGTTTATAGGGCATCGGTGTGAAAGATCAGGTGATAGCCGAGAAGCTTCGTTGTTAGAAAAAGGGCGAAAACGAACAGCCAATTCGATCTTCGCAAGTCAAAAGCGGGAATTGTCATCGATCCTTTCACATAATCAATCAGAAATCAGTCAAAGACAAGGAACTTAAAATAACCGAGTCACTTCACTAGTTTTTCCTAAATACTGATCAGGGGTTAACACGATTAATATTGAATTTAGTAAGCCTAGACAAAGGAAAGCGGAAGGTCAACTGACCTCAAATAGAAGACAGAAAATTGCGTTGAGTGTTTTTTTGTTTCATAGTTGCAAATAAAATCGAATTACTAAACTTAACTTTTCTCCTTTTCCCTGAAAATTTAAACGTTCATTAATCAAAATTGTTCCCGGCAAAAGACTAGATGTCGGAGGTGGTGTACAAACCTGACGATAGTTGGGTTGCATAAGTATATATGTATTTTGAATTTGGGCTTTATATATACTGAGCTGATACAGTGTTTATAGCAGATAGGAAAAGAAACAAGAAAATCTTACAGAAAACATCTTAAAGAGAGCGGAAAGGACGGTCTGTATAGTAACAACAAGAAAACAGAATACTTAGTCATCAGTAAAAAGAGGAGGTCAAAATGTCAACTACAGGCCGGGGACATTAAAACAAGCAGGTACAGAAATGTAAATATCTGGGAAAACTTCTTATAGATGACAGAAAGTGCGACACTGAGATCCGAAGGCATATTGGCATGGTCAAGCATGCATTCCAGAAGCTAAGTAGAGTATTGAGAAACAGGAAAATTTCGTTGGAAACAAAGAAGAGAGTACTGGATTGTTATGTGATGTCTGTACATGGCAGTGAATCCTGGACAATCTCATGAGAAATAGAAGAAAGATTGAAACCAACCGAGATGAGTTTATAGAAGGAGGCTGGGTATACCACAGACCGAACATGTTAGCAACGACGAGATTTTAGAGAGGATAGAAACGGGAAGAAAACTGGTAATTATCACCAGGAAAAGCAGTTGAAGGTTTTGAAACATGTAATGAGAAAGGAGGGTCTGGAGAATCTGATACTCATGGGACGGATAGAGGAAAGGAGAGACAAGGGAAATGACTATGTGACATACATGATGGGCTTGATCAGATGGAGGGCAGAACAGGGTTTGGGGGGAGTAACAGGAAAAAAGAGTGTTAAGAGTTTCAAAAAAGAGGGAGATGTGAAAGGCCATGGTCGACTACGTCGTGAAGGGACACGAAGAAGAAGATACTAAGCAAGGTGTATCTGCAACATATTCATTCGGTTTGTTTTGCGATATAGAAATATTATCTTTTGTTATTCTCTCAAACAGCCTCTCCACTGTCACAAGCGTCTTGTTAATATATCGATATGACCATAGAAAATGTTCAAACATATTATATTCGTTAGCTCCACCAATTTGGACTCTTAAATATAAGACCATACCATATACACAGGAAAGAATGATCCTCATTTCTTTTTTTTTGAATTTTTAAGAAAGGTGTTCCATTCAGGATGGATGTGCGTTGTGGTGCAGTGGATATCGTCTCGGAACGAGAAATCGGGGAGCCAAGTTCAAATTCCGTTTGAATTCCTTGCATTCACTTACGCACAAATACTCTTGGGAAAAGTATTAATCCGTAATCTTTCCTCCAGTTATGGATTAAATAACAGAACAGATTAAGTTCTATAGTTTTAGCTGGTAACCAGTCAACCGCAGAAAGCAATGGTAACTTACTGCAGGTTAATCTTCTTCCAAACAGTCATGTCTCGAAAGAGACATGATCACTCAAAGCGTATATGGCGCTCAGTTGACTGACTGACAGCTCTATTCGGACATTTTTTTCCAAAGATCCTCTAACTAATGAGATAGAAATCCAAGACGATACTTATATGATCACTAAAATTTTAAATTCTTGCAATCTAGAGGAACTGTGTTATATCCTACATATACTTATAATATGCATATTGGCCTCACGTTTTACCACTGAGATGAAGTTGAACGACTAGGAAATATTTCATAGCAACTGTTCATACGTGCTTCATTCCCTGGTACCCTGATCTCCTGAATTTGAGCGTGCTACTAGTTTGGCATCAAGGGTGTCCTATTTACTTTCGAAATAGTTAAATATAACCATCTCTTCCACTCTAATAGTTCCTTTTCTCGCACTACTCGCCTGTGGAATTCTCTTCCATTTAATTTCTTCCTTGATGGCTGCACTCTCCAAAAATTTAAATGCAATGTCAATTTCCATTCTTTATCTTTTTCATTCCCGTCCATATATTATTACACACCGCCTGTACCCTCTTTTTCTCTCGCTGTTATCCGCTGTACTCTTGGGTCGGCTCTTCCATTCTTGAACGGAAATGAGGAAAAAATTGCAATATCTGTTACAAGGAAGGTTAGTTGACAGTGTCGTGCCAAAAGATTTTTCTAATCGGAATCCATTTTTTACATTTATATACCTGCCATTCATCTGTGTATTGATTACTGTTTCCATATTTATCGTATTATAGCCTCTTACCAATCTTTGGCAAAGTGTTCGAAGCTATTATCAGTGATGAAGTGGTTCATTATCTCACATCCCACAAGTCATTCTTTGATCAATATCATGGCTTCTGCTTTGCATAGTCTACCAATGATATGTACCACTGAATACATATACCAGGCTCTTGATAATTACGGCGAAACTCGTGCTGTTGCAATGGATACCTCGAAAGCGTTTGACAGGGTTTGGCATACTGGCTTTCTGCGCACGCTACAGAGCTATGTTATGAATGAACTTCTTTTTTCGACTTAATCTTATCGTTCCTGTCAAATAACGTAATGAAGTTCGTTTCGAACAGGCATGCTTCCAGATCCTATAAAATGAACACGGGTGTCTCTCAAGGCTCTATTCTAGATTTTACGCCTTTTCTGAACTTCATCAATGATCTTCCTGATCTAATCAGTTCTCAATGCATCTATGTAGATGACACCACCGTTTACTTTCATCTCAATAAGACATCTACCAGCGCTGAATAAATAGACATCGCTGTTGCTCTTGAAAAGGACCTCCAATCTTTGTTGGACTGGACTATGAAATGTCCCGTAAATTCTAATGCTTCCAAAATGAAGTTGGACTATTTCAAACACAACAGAGAAACTTTTCTATCTCCCACAAGTACGGATACCGATAGTCCCACAGAAATCAATACCCTGCCCTTCATTGGCCTCTCTCGCTCTCTAATGACCTCAAATGGAATGACTAGATTGAATTCATAGCTGCATCTACTGTCGGGAAGTTTAGATTACTGTGTCGGGCCAGGAAGTTTTTCTATTCTGAATCCATTTTGTACATTTATAAATCTACCATTCGACTGTGCATTGAATACTGTTGACATATTAGGGTTGGGGGCTCTTGCTATTTATCTTGAGGTTCTCTACAAAATCCAAAGGAGAGTCTGCAACATAATCGATCCTGACCTGGTACCCCACTTTTAGTCACTTTCCCAATGACGTGATGTGGCTTACCATTCTCTTTTCTACATGTATTTTCATGGCAACTGTTCTGATGGAAAAATTTCCTGGTACCCCGATCACATGTATTTTTTCGTATTCCTAGATTGACATCAACCCCCACTTTTAACATCGAAATAGTTAACTGTAACTTCTCTTCTACTTTAAAAGTTTCTTTTCTCGCACTTCCCGTTTGTTTAAATTACTTCCCTTTACATGTTTCCCTGATAACTACAATCTCCAAATAGTTTAAATGCAATGTCAATTCATCACTCATCTTTTCTTCGACATCCTTTGTCCTTTTTTTCTCTCAGTGTAACCCTCTCCGCACTAGTAGTATTTCTGACTTTAGTAGCCCTCCGTGTGGCGCTTGAGCCTTATAACTTCTTTCATATGCCATGTCACTTTAGGACATAGGAAATGAAGTCCCTCTACATCTTCTTGTCCATTGTAATTCTGTTGTCTTTGTATTTCTCCTAAAGCCTTCTCTGCCATCCATTTCCTTAAGCTCATCAAGCACGTCACGCACTGTTTTCTCCTGTCTCTCTTTCCCTCTATTCGCTCTGTGAGTATCAAATTCTCTAAGCCATCCTTCCTCATTACGTCTCTTAGAAACTTCAGCTATCTCTTACCGATGTCAAGCATAAGTTTACTTTTCGTTTCATTTCCTTCCAAAACCTTGTCGTTGTTGACATATTCAGTTCATGCTATCCTCAGCATCCTTCTGTAGAACCGCATTTCTGTTGTTTCGAGTCTCTCTTTAACCTTTGTCCTGATCCTTCAGCTTTTGCTGATGTGTAGGAGGGCAGATATCATGTAACAATCCAGGAATTTTTTCTTTGTTTCCGACGAAATTTTCCTGTCTCTCAATATTCTACTCTGTTTTGAGAATGCATCCTTGTCCTTGGCATTCAACCTTCGAATCTAAGTGTCGCACCATCCTTCCTCCGTGGCCATTTGTACGATGTTTCGGATGTTGAACGCTCCTTTTTCAGGTGCTAGAAACGTCGTACAAATGGCAACAAAGATGAGGCCAATAGTCCGAATAATTTAAATATTGTAAATACGACCTTATCTCAGAAACATAAATAAATCCCTCCTCTGTTAGTACACTCTACATGTGACTAACTTTCTGTGCCTGCGTGACATTATTATCTAAACCTGTAGTTGATATTTGGGGATCCTCTTTTTAATGATGATCATACATTCAGTTTTTGTGTAATTTATGTTAATACTTTATTCTCTTAATTATTACTATATGGTTTTTTGCTACCGTCCTCTACTTTATTTTCCATGTCTGATAGCAGCATGATGCCATTTGTGTAAGTCTTATTTTTAAGATACTGGCCGCCAATACCTTTAATTGACTATTGTATAACGGAAATTATACATCTGGCTAAAACATTGAGAAATTGGCCTGAAATTCATCATCCAAAATGATGGAACATTGTATATGAACACGACTTATTTTTTCCAAATACATACTTTCCAAAATCGAATTAATAATTTTTAATAAAACTAGTGCGACAACAGAATCCGTAGGCACGTTTTGAGATCGAAAGATGCCTTTCAACAGCTCAGCAAATAATTCAGTTAGTTAAGTGTCATACACTCTTGGTCGATCATGTCTCGAAAAAATTTTTTCCCGCAGTAAGTTACAATTACTTTCGCGGAAGAATAATTGACAAATAAAGCTATAGGATCTAATCTGTACTGCTGTTTAACCCATATCTGGAAGGAGAAATAGTGATTATTAGCTTTCCCAAGGGTATTTACCCGCAGAAATTCATCTGGAATTTAAACTCCGATTTCTTTTTTCGATTCGATATCCACTGCACCACAACGCACATTAATTAAGCAAATGATTAAAAATCGGAAAGAGTGTAATGAATTTTTACGTAATATCAGTGCTTCTCTGTGTCAATGAAGGTTGAGCAATCTCCTCACAGATTTGCAAAGAGGTCCCACCTTTTAACAGTGAAACCAATAAAATGTAACTGCAATTTATACTCTAACAGTTTCTTTTCTCGCTCTTCCCGCCTGTGAACTTCCCTTCCGTTTACTTGCTTCCCCGACCGATACAATCTCCAAGAATTTAAATGTAAAGTCAATACTATTTCACTAACTCACATCCTTTCTCTCGAGCTCTTTTCTCCATCTACTCCACCCCCATCACACCAGTATTCTGATATTTCTATTATTCTGCTCCTGACACACCCTATAGACTACCCCTCTTTCTCATCATTTTCCCCCTATTTAATCCCCTACGCAACAGGCTAGTAAAACTGACTTGCTTAGGGTTAAATGATAAAAAAAAGAAAAAAATAACTAAAATACAACGTTTATCAACAACTAAAATCTACAAGACATTGTAAAGAGCCATGATCGCAAAAGTCTTGTAAGGAAACGGCACATTGAAAAGGAAACATCTATATTCTTACTACAAAGCCCAGTTACTCAGTGAGGATCGAACTCACTATTCGTCAGTAATGAACAACAGCGTTGAAAAAAAAGAACAACAAAAAAGTTTATCAGAAGACGAAGCGCAACTGGACATCACTGGGTCATTTGTTTGATCTTTACAGTTTCAAAGAGTCTTTTTTCTACTCTCCAGGATTTCTTGCCGATAAGTTCTATTTTCCAGACAAAAGCCACACGCTTCAACCTGGTAAGCGGAAGAAAAGGAGCAACTGTTCAAATAAACGGCTGATAAAAGATACCTTCATCGATATATAGATTATACCCGACGGCTCTATAGACTCCAAAACATTTACTATTAGGGTACCTACAAAATAATGGCGTTTTTAGAGAAAGGATATAATGATAAGACTGAATTAAATTTATTTAAATATTATTTATAAAAAATGTTCTGGTTCCTACATATTCAACGATTAATGTCGAACGTGAAGGCACAATTTTGATTCCATGTTTCAAGAATTTTAAAAGGTTTGAATCTTTCAACTTCTAAGTTTCTAAACTCCTCTACTTAAGAAATCTCCTAATAAGCAAAAGAAATGAAAATATGTAGCGACTAAATAAGCTGATGATGGAGGTTGTGGTAAAAGCTGCACTTCTAATGTTTGTTTTTTTTGTTTTGTTTTTTTGTCTTAGTTTTATTTTGCAGGGTGCGTTCTTGCTTTGGTTTTCTGTCCTCACAGAACATACTATTTTGGTATAATGCTTCGTGTCGCAGTTCAAGTTGTGGAAATAAACGTCGGCAGTAATGATCCATTTAGGTACCGAGTGTTCATAATAGAAAACACTTTTCATATTCTACCAGGTACAAAAACAAACATTTCTGTAGATGATTTTGGTGTTCGCAATTGTTTTTTTTATTTTTTGATAACCGTTATCATTTGCGTTTTCTGTGCGAATAAAATTCATTTTTTCATCACCTGTTACACTGGAATCATAGGTTAGTATTACTGGGAAATAAAAAAAAACTACTGCAGATGGTAAAATAAACTTAATTCTTTTTAGAAAAGTATGCAGAAATGGTGTCATTAAATATCATCTTAGAAACAGATACATGTTTCCAAGTCCACCCTGACTCAGGATGATAGCCGTGTTAGGCTCTCAGCTATGAAAAAAATTGAACTCCAAGACATAGGAAAGCGTAAAAGTACGTTTTTATAGTAAAATTACAAGCAATATATTTTTATTAAAATTTACCAGCAATGTATTATTCTTCTGAAGTTACCAGCAATATCTTAAAAAAGTTTACTAACAACATGTTTATATAGTAAAATCACAAGCAATACATTTTATATGAAATTTGAAGACTTGGCATACACTGTCAAAAAGTTAAGCAAAAAAAAAAAAAGACAAAGTTTGCTCTGATTAATCTCATTTCTTGGAAGGAGAAACAAGTTTTCTCTCTTTATTTGATTTTGCAAGATTATTTGGTGAAAAAAATGCAGCTAATTAATTAATTTGATCATCAAATAATGTCTTTCTCTTGAATTGATTATAAAGTTTGAATTTTCATATTTAGATTGAGATTAAACAACCTATACGGGTTGATATAGTGCTGAACAAAAAAACAACCAACCAGCATTATTTGTTTATTTTTCTGAGATGAGGTAGTATTTACACTATTTATGTTATACGGATTATTGTCGTCGTCTTTGTTGCCATTTGAACGACGTTTCCGTCGTTGTACGCTCCGGCCTTCTTTAAGTCCTAGGATTTTCGAAACGAACCGTTTAGAACCCATAACCCAGTGGACGCAGACTTTGGTTAGTTTCTGTGACTTCCCCCAAAGAGTTGTGAGATCAACACCGTGCTACAGCAGTGGTGAACATATAACTTGGAGAGTCCGGTTAGAGGAAGATAACAAATGATTTACTCTAGTGATTATAATAAGTTCCGTTCGAAATTCCTGAAGAAGGCCAGGACGTACAAGGTCTGAAATATAGAACAAAGGGCAACAAAGATAAGGACAATAATCCGAATACTGTATATAGTGTAACCAACCAATTGTTCATTATATATTGTCAAGAAATAGAAATATTTGGTTCGAAGCTAAGAAAAGGGTGCCATGATTCTGTATAGGCTGAACAATTTCTCAGCCGATGATGCGTTTCTACTGAGGGGTTCTGGGAAACCATGACCATAACACGTGTGCAACTAGAGCATTCTGAAAGAAGTGGGAAATAGAATGTCATTCTTAATTCAAAAGAAAGAAAAACAACTAGGGCAGCTAGACAAGATAGTAAATGAAAGCGAAAGAAAAGGACTAACAAATAACTATGGAAAGGCAGAATATTTACTCATATTTATAAAATTTATTTCCAACGGTTTGCGAGATTCACATAATTACTCTGCATTAGTCACATAGGGTGCTTTGTTACACCAATGATGAAAATATTCCTCTAATCTGAGATTTGGTAGTATTTACATTATTTTCAAATAAGTTAATATCTACTCTTGTTAACATCCTTATTGCCATATTCACGACGTTTCGGTTGTTGTGCGCTATTCAAGGATATATGACAGACCAGTTCCAGTGAATTAACCCAAAGAATTGTGAGTTCAATACTTGACTACAGGAGTGGTGAACAAGTAACTTAGAGAGCTGAGTTAAAGGGAGATATCTACATGGCATCAAGAAGTGATATCACACATTAAATGAGAATTATACACCCCAGTGGTCGAAATAATGGTTTCAAAATTCCTAGCACCTGTGAAGACCGGAATGTACAACGCTCAAAATGTAGTATACATGAAAATAAGGACAACAGTCCAAACAATGTAAATAATGTAAATTTTATTAAAGTATTTATAATTATGAGATGTTTCTCTTGCAGTTAACTATAAATTGCTTCTCTTTACAATTCATGGCTCGTTCTTTATTCTCGTTTTCATTTGCTATATTTTCAGGGAGTTCCTGCAATTTACTTTATGTGTCTCCCATCAACACCCTGTCATACGAATGACTTATTTTGTTTGTGGCCGCGCAATAAGAAATTATGGTAGGTATTGTAGTTCTGTCATATAGCACATCCTTATCTTACACACCTTTTTATTTTGGGGGCAGCAGCTCAATTCATTTTTATTTTTGTACACAGGCTATTGACTCTTCGCCTGTATAAATTATGGATTAGTTTATCTTTTTAAATGAATCAATTTCTCGGAAGTAGTTAAAACAGATCTCCTTGCCGTACCTTATAAAATAATTTTGCATAATCTATAAAAAAATTATAACTATACGTACTTATGCATTTTACTGATCTTGATATCATTCTGAGTGTGTGAGTTGTGGTGTAATAGATATCAGCTCGGAATGAGAAATCGGATAACCGAGTTCGAAGTCTAGTTGAATTCGTTGAATTCACTTTCGCGCAAATACCCTTAGGAAATATATTAATCCATCAATTCTTTCTCCAGCTATAGGATAAATAGTATAACAGATTGGGTTTTATAACATTGCTTGGCAACCAGTCTATCTTGCCTGGAAGATAAAGAGATTTTCGTAGGTGTCACTACCCCTGCTGGTAAAAAAAGAGAGATAACCGAGACATCGACTACGTTGCGAGGTTGTCGATGGCTTATGCTCAACTGGGTGCGATGATAATTTTTATATCATTCAGAGTATAAATATCTCATCCCTTGTTCAATCTGTTACTAAATCACACTTTTTTCAGTATCCCCTGTCTAATAGTGCTAACTCTAGTTAAGAAAATATGTGGCTTATTAGGTTGTTTGTCTGATGTAGTTTGCATTCATATGTACCTGATGTTTTTGATACCGCTATTGAACGGGTGAAGAGGCTCATCCCTTGTTGCCTGTTTAGGATGTGGTTTCCGGCTTTCTCTTTTACAATCTTTTACTCTTTTCCATTCTTTTCCTTTTTTATTTCAATTGGAGTAGAGAGACTAAACTATCGCCCGGTTCACACTCCACCCACGTCTATTGAATGGGTGAAGAGGCTCATCACTTGTTCCCTGTTTACGATGTGTTTTCCGGCTTTCTTTTTTTCTTTTTTCCAATCTTTTCACTCTTACGTAGCCCCCTCCACACCAGTAGCGTTACCCCCTTACTCGGAACTACTAATTTTTTCCGGTATTTCTCCATATATATATATATATATATATATATACATATATATATATATATATATATATATATAACGATTTGTACCCACAGAAATTACTAATGACTTTAAAAAGAACACACGTCATATTATTTAAACCCGAGGAACCTTTCGGCCAACTCCCATCAAGGGTTCTCGTTGGCTTTAATTTTAAGTGAATTAAGGAAAAGGACAAGGCAAACTAAATTAAATTACTTACAATGTTGGGAGATGATGGAACTCGTTTAAAAATAAATTTATTGAAAACAAAAAACACATAAAATGTAAGGGGGCTGTTTTTACGCTCCTTACAATTGCTGGTGAGTCTGTGAGTGTAACATTTTTTCACTTTTAAACACTCTTGTGGAATTACATGTGTACACCCCACTTACATTTTATGTGTTTTTTTTCAATAAATTTATTTTTAAACGAGTTCCATCATCTCCCAACATTGTAAGTAATTTAATTTAGTTTGCCTTGTCTTTTTCCTTAATTCCCTTATAATTAAAGCCAACGAGAACCCTTGATGAGAGTTGGCCGAAAGGTTCCTCGGGTTTAAATAATATGACGTCTATTCTTTATAAAGACATATAATATATATATATATATATATATTAGAAAATGTTTTTGTAAGTACAGAATTTAATTAAAGAAATAAAAGTGTGTAGCTTGCTGTTACACATTATGAACTGGTTTCGCTCCCGCTCATCAGACCTTTACGGGATATTTTAATTGGAATTAAAATAAAGTGTGTCATGGAAAATGAATGGCAAAAAAATTGTGAATGCAAGGAGCTGAGGCTAATAATATCGAGCGCCAACATTTCACGCTGTTTGCACAGTGCAGGTTTCCAAGAACCGATATATAAAGCCTCAAGCAGTTTAAGATAGAACAATGAATGATTTCGGGACAATATAGTGAACCAATCTTCACTAAAATTAGCTGTACACTTTTTATTCTTAAGACGGTGCTTGCAAATGGCGTAACCTTAAGTATTTCGAACTAGTCCATTTTTGAGTCAAGGTGTGGTTTCTTATTTTAGTGGGGATATGTTGCTTGATTCTCGTGTGAAGACGCTGAGTTGTTCTTCCTATGTAGTCAGCTAAGCAACTATAATTATATTTATAAATTGTGGAATTTGTTGGGGAGGAAGAACATCCTTGCGTGCAGAACATAAAATGGGCCGGATTTGAAATACAATATGTAACTCGGCCGAGAGAAAAACAACAACGAACTTCAGATAAAATTTGTCTAGCCATTCTTTCACACTTTGATCCAATCCAGGGAAGTCTCAGATAAATTTTAATTAAAAGATCTTGTGATGGATGACCGAATGAACAGTGTCGGGTGGATACCCTAAACTGCATAAGGTTTCTTCCCAAAACTAATTTCATCATCCAGGAAAGACTCAGAACAAATCATTGATGCCCTGTAAACTAAGGCTCTAATAATGTTTATCTTCCTATTTTTATAACAAAAGAAACTCCAATACGTATATAACCCTGCAAATGTTGGTTTCCTATAGACAAAGGTGAGAAAAGTTGTAGGTGTCCGATGTACTAGGACATCTAAAAAGGCTAGTTGAGAATTTGATTCTTTCTCAACAGTAAATCTCAGTGCTGGATGGATGTTATTAAGAAAAGAGAGAAACTGGTCTGACTCAAATTCATTATCAAATAAACAAAAAGTGTCGTCCACATATCGACAATACAGTTGAGGGCGAAATAAACTACTGCATATTCTCACCTCGTGAAAGCCCACAAAAATATTGGCAAGTGCTAGACCCAAAGGAGAGCTCATCGCGACCCCGTCAATATGTCGATACATAGTATTATTAAAGCTGAATTCCACAGATGACGTAGCAAATTTCATCAACCGCACAAAAACTAATTCAGGTATGCTAGGTGGAGATAGAGCTACGATAAAGTAAATCACAACAAATATCTATTGTCTCCAAAAAAGGTACACAAGTATATAATGAACAAACATCAAAGGAACACATGAACTTACCTGAAG
This sequence comes from Ascarosepion bandense, assembly GCA_037127315.1. Lineage (NCBI taxonomy): Eukaryota > Metazoa > Mollusca > Cephalopoda > Sepiida > Sepiidae > Ascarosepion > Ascarosepion bandense. Next base: position 4,233,235 of record JBBBDQ010000398.1, read on the forward strand.
AAGACAAATCTCGGATGCGGTCAACAAAGAAAAAGGAACACTTCAAACAAAATCCACTTAAGTGTTGCAACACTGGTTCCAAAAGGGAAGACAACCATTTGGCTACTTTATGTTATGCTGATCCAAACACTGATAGAATAGGTATCAATGGTACTCCATCCTTATGGATTTTTGGAAGACCATATAACATGGGACGAATGGATCCAGATAGACGAATCTCATCGGAAATTTCCCTAGAAAAAACCAGATTTTTTATCCAACCCGAAAGTGATTTTTGAAATTTTATTTCAGTTGAGGCAGTCCGATCACACATAGCATCAGATCCAAGCGTTGTAAATTTTGAAGTGTTATCTAAAATTAAAGACATCTTGAACACATAATATGCTCGATTCAGAATAAAAACACCAGCACTTTTATCTGGTTTGGAGATCCCAAAATGGAAGTTATTCCTCACTGAATTAAGTATACGTTGATATTCAGCTGTTCATTTGGATTCAGCTGAAACAACAGAGAAACTCGCAAACATGTGTGCCGAATGATTCAATTGGGCTTTCAAATTACTAACCACATCAAAGGAAACAGGTTTAAGTCTCACCAACTGAGCAAAAAAGACTTCAAAATCTGAAATAAATCTTCTCCTTGCTAGGCATAGATGGTGGAATGCAGAAATCCAATCCATGAGCAAGAACAAAAGACTCGCGACCAGTGAGTTCATGGGACGACAAATTAATAATATTATTTAAATTAGGTTCCAATATGCTTCCATATCTCTTGTGTACAAGAATTTGTAACTGTGTTTAAATTCATTAAGTCTAGATACCAAAGAATTACGAAGATCCCATCTGAACAATTACGAAGATCACATCTGAACAATTACCATGAATGTATCTATCGAAAAGACACAGAGAGGCAACATTACGTAGGTGGGAAAGTCACCGAGGTTGAGTGGCCAGATCAGGATCAATAATAATGCTGATTATTCTTTAGATTTTATTAAGAAGGTATAAGTAAATAGCGGGTTCACCAATCCATATATAGTAGCAATATTCTAAGCATGGGAGAATGGTAGACTTACAGAATTTTAAGATAGATTCTGGAAAGAAAAAAGGAAAATTGTTTCACTGACACAGTAAGCCAATCTTCTTAGCAGCTGACCAAGCAATAAATTCAATATAGTCTTTCCTCTTCATATTAGCTGATACTCTTGAAGACAAAACGAGTTACTCGTAGACGTTAGCATCAGACATGATGATGGAAGGCAGGGAGGGGTTTCTGGAATGATTAATGAAGAAAAGGTTACTTTTAGACTTCAAAATTAAATTTAATATTTTTGTCCCTTTCATATTTTTTTATTTCTGGTTTTCATTTTTCGTTTAAGAATAGTTATTTGAAGTATTTGTTTCATCTCTTAAATATTTTAGAAAATTTTATATTGCAGAGTAATCGAACTAACTAGAGCCTGAGAAATTAACTTCCAAATGATCGATCTTCAGCAGACGTCTTGCTACAGTTTAAGTACTGTTCAAATATATTATTATATATATTGCAGATATTTAGCTATCGATTCTGAAATTCATCAATAAACTTATTGTTTCAGCTACGTGAAAATCGAATATATTTTTCGAAAAAAATAAAAGAAAAAGATTATCAAGTGGCGTCGGTTGTCAGCCACTGGACGAATGTAATTTTTTTTATTCCTATTTTAGTGTTTACGTTCGTCTCTGATCAATACTGTGCAATAGCGACAGCAAATATCGGAATTTAATAGGAAAAAAATTGTGAAATAATCTTAAAAAGCAAAGAATCGAAGATGAGCGGCAATTTTTTTTTAATAGTCCGATATTTTCCTCATTCTTGTCCACAGACGTGGAATTTTACGCTTTGAAATATAAGCAAGTATTTTTTTTTCATTTAACAGGAAATAAATTCTCATTGTTTCTTCATGCAAAGCTATCAGTTTCTATGGTTACAGATGTGTTTTCTTTCGCATTTTCTTTGCCAGCCTGTTGATCATCATCATCACCATCATCATTATCATCATCGTCGTTGTTTTTGCTGCCGCTGATATTCTATCCATCTATCTCTTCGGCAAGTAAGGCACTTCAACCTCACTGTTATTATTATTATTATTATTATTATTATTATTGCTTCTGATGTGCTCATCTTTCTTCTGCTTCTTTTTCCTCTCTCCTTTTTCACCCTCATTATCAATATTATTTTTGCTGATAATGTTCTTTTCTGTTTTCTGCTTCTTCAGCCACCCTCTTCCCCGTCACCCACATTATTATTATTATTGATAATATTCTCGTCGTCCTTCTCTTTGTTCTTTCTTTCTGCCAATTCACTCTAATTCTTCTTCTTCTTCTAATTATTATTATTATGTCATTTTTCATCATATTTATTATTATTATTATTATTATTATTATTATTATTATTATTCTCTTCTCTCGTCTGCTTGTTATTTATCTGTATCCCATCATCCTCATTATTATTATTATTTCTGATTTTCTTATTTTCGTCTGCTCTGCCACTTCACCTTCAATATTATTATTATTATTATTATTATTGTTGTTGATTCCTTTAATTTCTGTCATTTGATTTCTTCCGGGTCCCAACTTCAAGATCCTTGTACGTCATGTTTATATAGTTTCTGAATACGTTAAAAGATACATTAAAATATGCTGGTTACTGCAATATAAATAAGAAAGTAGCTTTTGTTTTGTTGTCTTGGATCGCGATGTCTGGGTGATTGGCATTGATTGTTCTGTCTGTGTATTTTGCAAAGCGTCATTAAATTGCAACCGGTTCTATATCATTAGCCAGATCTGGGTGATGTTCATACCTGATTTTTACTGTTTTCTTCCCGTAAAGGTTGCATTTTTTGAGTGTAGATATTTGTCCACGCTTTCATGCCAAGTTTTAAATTCATTTGGAGTTAACAGTGTACAACCGGATACAAAATGGCCAACTGTTTATAGATTCTTCTTCTTCTTCTTCTTCTTCTTCTTCTTCTTCTTCTTCTTCTTCTTCTCCTTCTCCTTCTTCTTCTTCTTTTCTTCTTCTTCTTCTATGTGCCATGGCCTTTCAAGACATAGTCGATCATGGCTTTCCACGTCTACCTATTACTAGTAACTTAGCACGCTTTCTTCTGTTACACCACCCGAACCCCGTTCTGCCATTCATCTATCAGGTCCTTCATATATGTTATCCGCTGCTTTCCTCTGTCTCTTTTCCCCCTGTATCTGACTCGTGAGTATCAGATTCTTCAAGCTTTCCTTCCTCATTACCTGTCCCAAGAACTTTATCTGTCTCTTCCTGATGCTCAGTAATAAGTGCCTATTTGTTTCCATCCTTTCAAAAACCTTATCATTGCTCAGATACTCGATCACAATGTATATTTCGGGTTACTACAATTTTTTCATTGTGAGCTTTGTAATTTTTAGTTAACAAGCATTGGTACTGTACTACAAGAATAACACTTTCGGCTTCAACTTTTAACCCTGCACGTCATAACCAATGATGGGTATGGGGTTTGTCGACTTCTAGTACGAACAATATTGATCTTGAAGCAGCTTATCATGTCATCGGATCTGTGTTTGTTACATTTCATTAGCTTTTACTTTCTCTTTTAGTATATTACGGCTAATTTCCGCATCTTCACTGAATCTAAATACCCTTCTGAATGTAGTGACATTCTTTATTACTGAATAAATTTCCTAATTTCTTTTACGTTCTTTTTTAGTTTCTAGGAATCAATTTTTGTGTTTTTTTACCACAGTTCCAGTTGAAATAATCCTCTAACTCTTTCGGTTCTGAGCAGATACAACCTTAAGATGAGCAGCCTTAGAATGATGGATGTGATGGATAGTGAAAAACTTTGTCGTTTTGACAATCATTTGCTTAATATCAGTTATAGTCCAACAAAGAATGTTAAAACTGTACTGAATCATAAGGAGAAGCGAAGTGTTTAATGTTGATATTCTTTTTCTTTTTCTCATTGTTATTATTATTATTTCTGTCGATGTACTTTTTACTAAGAATTGTTCTTAATTTTTACACTTCCAGAACCTACTGGATGCAAATGCTGGAATGAAACAGTAGCACATCATTCAATAAATCCGAGGCCTAACTAATAAAAGAACAACTTTTTGACAAAATTCGAATTTATTCATTAACATCGTCTCCTTTAGGGTGACGCACTAATTTTGACGCTTCTCTTACAATTCGATGCCTTTTTTGGGAGAACGATTTGCTTTGGCTTCAAAATACGCCTAAGTTTCCGATATCTCTTCTTCATTGGAGGAAATCTCTTTCCCTGGAGAATTTTTTGAGGTCTGCAAACAGGCAGTTGTTGCTTGGGGGCTATATCTGGAAAATAAGGTGAATGTGGAAGTAATTCGAAGTGCAATTCATATAGTTTTGCCATTGTTGCAATCGACTTGTAACACAGTGCATTGTCTTAGTGAAAGACAACCTTTTTCTACTAGATTTGTGGCTGTTTGTTGACGATTTCTTCCTTCAAACAAACCAATAATGCTATATATTGTTTGCTAATGACGGTTCATCTTTTCTCAAGGGAATCGATGAAAAAATACCTTGCTCATCCCAAAATACATAGGCCAAATCCTTACCTGCTGATGTTTACGTCTTTGGTCGATTTGAACGGATTTCACCTGCTGTTCTCCACTCAGCTGACTGCCGATTTTAAAGTGGTGTATCCGTGTTTCATCATTTGTCACATATTTACGCAAAAACATTCATTCTTGCTAAGTTTAAACAGTTGCAACATCGCTCTGAATCGTCGATGCGTTGTTATTTTTGTTCGACTGTGAGCAAACTGGACACCCGCTTTGAACACACCTTTCTGATTATGTCAAATGCTAATGATAAATACGCTGCTCTCTAATATGTTCAACTCCTCTGCTATCTCACGCAACTTCAATTTACGATCGGCCAAAATTAGTTTGTGGATTTATTTTGGTGTTTTCCGAGTCAACTGTCGATCTTGGGCAACCTGAGCGTTCAGTATCATTTGTGTCTATACGGCCGTGTTTAAAGTCAGCATACCACCTATTAACCTTTGTTTCCAACAGAGCTGAGGCTGAAGAACACTTATGAAGACATTGTTTTGTTTGAAATGTTTTTCCCATCAGAAAGCAGTCTATTATCAACACACAATTTTCAAATTTTCCATAATTTTGTCAATTTGCTACAGTAGATTCAATTAACTGTAACTTGTAAACTAATAATCACATTAGACCTAAATTTTTCCCGTGCTATTTGGTGGTTAGTAATTCATAAAAATCATATGGATATTTTTATTAGTGGTGCCATCTATATGTCAGGTCCGGGAATTATTGAGTGATGTGTTAATTGACCACCACAGAGTAAATTGATTCCAGATCTGTGAGTTAAAGGGGATTTATAAAGGAAAACATTAAAAATTCTTAAATCTGCAAAGTATAGGAGAACTTATTTGTTGAGAGCAATGATCGGCCACGTCTCGAAGAATGACGTCACACAAAAATGAGGCGTAATCTTTTGAGCGTTGCTTTCGTTTTTGAAGCGGGGGTAATTATTTGCCCATGGTCATGACCCTAACACGTGTAACCACCCAGGGTCAAAGTGAAACTAGGAACAACAGTGAAGAAGTAGTGGCACCACGCTCTTCAAATGATCCAATCTCCTGATCTAGGGTCTTGTCTCATGCAATTTATCGTCATAGCCAGGACAATCTTGCAGTAGACGCAGCAAATAATTCTACATTCTCGCTCCACACCTTGTCAGTAAAAAACGTAAAATATTCGAACTTTAATAATATACAATTTAAACATAACATAAAGGAATAGAGACATGTTGAAATGATTTTTTAAAAGTAAAAAAAATTTCAAATTCCTCGTAAGCGGCCAGCTTTTCGATTTTGTAAGATAAATTCCCAGTAAATGTAAAGTCATCAAAAGCTCCAAAATCGTCTCGACTTAATATCTAGGTTATTTTACATGGAAATATAACTCAAAAATCTAATTGACAATCTAGAGGAGTGTTTGTCGACCTTTCCAAGCAACGGCACACGGAACAAATGAAAATATCTCAACAAACTTTAAAAAAATTTCTAAAGGGTTTACAATTTAAAACACAAATACACAAGTTTGAAATTACTTTATTTGAATACTTTTTATTCAACTATTTGTGAGGAATTTTTTGTGAGAAACCTGTTGTTTTTTTCGTACATTCTTCAATGGTTGGTCGAATGTGTGATAAGCAAACCCTCATTTCTTTTTTGTTAAGGTTTGTCTTTCTCGCTTCTTATTTTTTGTTATTTAGGACTGAGAAGCCTAATTCACATAAATATGAAGTAGAAATTTTCAATAAAACTGACAAAGATTTTTAAGGTAATGTGGGATAAAAATGTAATACTTATTTATTCAAATACTAGCGCTGTATCATTACTGCTTTAATACACACACATACACACACACACACACGCACATGCACACACGCACCCCCTCCACACACACACACACACACACACACACGCACACACGCACACACACGCACACACACACATATATATATATATATATATATATACCGTGACAATATTTTTCTACACACTTAAGGGGATTGCCAGGCACACTAGTGAGCGGTGACACGCCGGTTGTGAATCATTGTCCTCAAGGAAAACGAATTTAGAAATATCAAAGCTTACATACGGTCCAAAGAAGAATGGAAGCGGGAATTATTATATGTTTGAATTCCGTTTATTCTGATTTAAGAAGATACAACAAAGACTGCTGCTGATTTACTTTATACTAATAAAAGATTGAATCCTGAACAGTTTGATCTCAAAAGTTCAGGTATCGGACTTAATAAAAAATTCAGCATCATTTGGCTACAAATAATTATTTCATACCATAAACGTACCATATTAGTAGCATAACAGGTGACGACATGAATATCATATCTAGCCAATGATATTATAATAGGGCATTGGACTTCAGAATTCTGATTCAACCAGACTTTTTGGCAATTTTTATTTATACTGTATACATGAAGGTACAGTGGAATAATAGATAGTGCCTATATTTGATGAATCGGAGATCCGAGTCCGAATTCTGGTCGGGTTCATTGTATTCGGGTACATACTATCACTCTTGTGAAAGTGTGAATCTATCTCTCAATCCCACGCAGACCAGCTGAAGGATGAATATATCCGGACATATTTTTGATAGTCAACTCGTCTTGAAGAAGAAAAAAACTCTAAACTTAAACCAGTGGCTGCCTTATAAGACTCTGATAGGAAGAACAGCTAAACACAACATCCATGTAAAAGGAACCGGAAAATCATTGCATTATTCTTGGATATTCAGCAGTTTCTCAGTGATATCCCAGAGGTAGACATAATTAGAAATTTCAAAGGATACATACGAGTCAAATAGGAATTACTTCGTTTTCGCAATCTGTTCAATCTGAATGAAGACTGATTATGATTGATTTTTTTTTTGTTCTGATAAAAGAGAGAATCCTGAATAGCTTGATCTAGCTAGTAAGTCTATGAATCGGAAGTAAATAAAAACTGTTCTCTTAATCTTATTCTCGCCATTTGAACATGGCCGCCATACTAATGCGATTTTCCTTCCTTTTCTTTTTGCATAAAGCCCGTGTGTGACTTCTCTAATGATTCCTGATTATTGTCCATCTCTGGAACCACAGATTTAAATTTGTATTTTGTCTCATAAGTTTTTGCCTTCCTTCTCAGCTAATTGACGGTTTCATACCTACACCCATGTGCAAATTAATTGAAACAAAATGAATAAAGTCTAGAATCTTTCACACTTTTCCTGATCAGGTATATGTCATCTCTTGGCCTTGTTTTTCTCTTCTGACCGCATTTTCGACTGAACAATATAAGCGATCTCTCTGTATCTGTGTGTCATGCAGCGTTACAATTTTCATACGTTTCCTTGGAGTAACGTCCATAAAAGACAATGGCCGTAGGACAACTAATCGACAGTCGAGACAGTTGTATCTGGGCGTGAAAAAATCTTTTTCAAGGCCAAACAAATTTCATCAAACACCACGAAAACAGATTCATATTTTTCACCGCAAGTGAACTAACATGAGTAAAAAATGAAAAATCAATTACACCCTATCACACCAGTAGGTATAAAACTGACTGTATGGTGAAAGAAAAAAAAGCAGTTGTTTTAATTAATTTGCACATGGTTATTTAATAACAGAGCTAAAATTTATACTACAAATAAACACATATTTTATCGTGCTTCTTGACAAAATCCAGCGAAGAATCTGTAATGTAATTCATCCCAATCTGGTAGCTTACTTTCTCAACGACGGAATGTGGCTTCCCACTGTCTCTTCTACATCTTCTGCTTTCACATGTTCTGCTCTAACGAACTTAGCTCCCTGGTGCTCCCTCTGTATGAATTTACTCGAGCTACTAGACTAGCAACTAGGTCCCACCCGTTTACTGTGAAACCAATCAAAGGTAACCGCAACTTCTATTCTATCAGCTTTTTTGCTTGCACTACACACCTGTGAAAATTCCCTTCTGTATGCTTGCTTCTTTTAAAATTACAATATCCAAGAATTTAAATGCAAAGTCAATTGCTATCTCTTATCTTCGTGGCTTGCATCCTTTCCATGACAACCCTTGCATCATGCTCTTCTTTACACCTGTATTCTCATCGTGTTCTTACTCATTCTCTGACTCTCCTGTAAGTGTTCCTCTTTCTCATCACTCACCTCTTCTGTAACCCACTGCGAATCCTTAGCTTTTCTGCCTTGCTTGGGGTGAAATGATTAAAACAATTACTTACCTGTAACAGAGCTCTTAGTTACTCGATGCAATTTTCAGATGACGATTAAAAACTGCTTTGTCACCTGTAAAGAATAAAATTTATATTAATTATTACTAGTTTGCAAAGGGTGCGCTGGTTAATTAGTCGTCGTTTTATATTATTAATTTTTGGCATGCGCGTTGTTTGGACACTATTCACTCCGCCAGTGATTTGGAAACGGCATGCAATACTTTTTGGCATTCTCACCGGAAACACAAATACGAACATTTAGAGTGTTTGGGTGTGAATTTGATGATACTGCAGAGAATTTAGAAAGAGTTGGATGAGTCTAGTGGTGATTACGAAGTTGTTTGGTGTGATCAATAGAGATGGGGATGTTATGCCTCCATTTATGTTTCGCGGTGCTTCAGATTCAACGCGGAACTTTACACGAAGTTCCATAACGATTTAGTGCTGCCTGGGATCGAGGGGGAGGCTTCTAGAAGCTCTTATGTTTGTTAACAGAATTCTGAATCCAGACATGCATATAAGACAATTTCACCGACTACCTCAGTCCCTACATCTGGCCACCTAACTACTCAGTCTTTAATCCGCTTATTAATTATGGGATGCAGTTGAACGAGAGACAAACAAAAATGTTGTAACCACAAAGAAGAACATAAAGCGAGAATTAAAGCAGCATTGAGTAAATTAAACAAGGAAACAATTCAGAAGAATAGCAGAAGATTATGAAGGCATCTGGAGTCCGTGATTAAAGCCAATAGAGATTTTATGGAATAAATATACTGTTTAGTATTTCAAGATATTTTTGTATAAGGTTTTGAAAATGATGAAAATAAAAAGGAAATTAATACTGAGCATCAGGAATAGAGAGCTGAAGTTCCTGGTACACGCAATGAGGAAGGAGGGTCTGGAGAAACTGATACTAAAAGGCCAGCTAGAGGGAAAAAGAGACAGGGGAAAGCAACGGATAACATATTTGAAGGACCTAATCAGGAGGATGTGCGTTGTGGTGCAGTAGATATCGGCTCGGAACGAGGAATCGGGGAGCCGAGTTCGAATTCCAGCTGAATTCCTTGCATTCACTTACGCGCAAATACCCATGGGTAAGGTAATAATCCGTCTCTTCCCTCCACTTATGGGTTAAATAACAGGACAGATTGGGTTCTATAACCTTGGCTGGCAACCAATCTACCGCAGAAAGCAATAGAAACCAACTGCGGGATAATCTTCTGCCCAATTAGTCATGTCTCTTTTGAGACACGATCGCCCAAGCGTGTATCACGTATGGCGTTTAACTGACTGAATCAGGTGGATGACAGAACGAGGATTGCACGGTGTAACAGGAGTTTGTGTGCTCCGAGCCACCAGGAATAGGGAAACGTGGAAAGCCATGACCGCCTACGCCCTAAAGTGACAGGACACATAAAAGAAGAAATATATCTGATAAATGAGAATTTAGTGTTATTTTTTCGTAATATAGAAGAAAATCTATCGCACATTATGACTATTTACGTTCTCACACCCTGATTGGGCACTCTGGAAGAATGGCAGTCTTTGAGAAACTCTACTCTAGCATCTACGCATCGCTCATTCACTAATGAATTGGAGCACCCTAACTACTGGCGTATGATATATCATACGCTAAAAGTCTGCCACCTTCTACCGAGCGCCCATATCGTGGGTAAAAGCAAAAGGATGTCTAACCGTACTGATGAGCTGTGATACAGTGAAACAGATCAATTTGCAGATGACTATATATGTATGTATATATATATATATATATACATACAGATAGTTAGAGAGATAGAGATAGAGAAATATATATAGAGAGAAACACTTTTAAACTTGCTCATAATACACACGAACAAAACTGTCCGTAACTTTGATTTCAGAAAATGCTATCCTAATTAATAAATAAATAAATTCCTTTCGTCGAACATATTTCGAGAGTCTGGACAAATAATTGACTAACTATAAGCGCTATTCAAAACTGCATATTGCATCACCAAACTTGATTAAATTCATTTTTAATGAAACTACCATAACTAGTGCTTAAATAAAAATGTTCCCATAACACCATACGGATGGCCAGTCGGTCAGTTTACATGTCTGAGTGATCATGTCTCGAAACAGAGTACTTACTAGGTAGAAGATTTTTTTCCGAATTACGTTGCCATTACTTTCTGCGGTAGACTTGTTGCCAACCAAGGCAATAGAACTGAGTCTGTCTTGCTATTTAACCAATAGCAAGAGGGGAAGCCACAGATTCATATCTTTTTCAAGGATATTTGAAGGCAAATAATTCAACAGGAATTCGAACTCGGCACTCCGATTTCTCGTTCCTAGCTGATATACACTGCAACACAACGCATATCGCTCACTAAACATAAATTATGCCAAACATATTCGAACTCGGGATCGTGCGTGTACACACACACATGCGTACGTACATAGATACGTATACACCCACACGTACACTTAGTAACGAATGTACACTATCATTCAAACCTCACATAGACAATCTAGAATTATGGTACATTTGCATACATATAGTATTATTTACGATTGTTTTTCATTTAGTATTGCAGCCTTTTATTCTCAGAAATTTGAAAGGACGCATATATCTTTCTTTGATTTCAGAACGCAATAATTGTATTAACGAGTTTCAGTTTGAGTTTTGCTTATATTCACCTCTGTGGGTTATTTAATGCCAGAAAAGGTAGGGTTTTAAGAAATTATTTAATGTTCAGTTATAGTGAGAAGGTTGATTTTGTCAGATTTTGTAGAAAATTTTTATTATTATTATTTTTTTTTCAAAAATGTTTTATGGTAATATTTTTCCTTCAAAAATAAAATCTTGGTAATATTTTTAATTCAACAACGTATATTTTTCTATAAAAGTCTATTTTTATACTTTCATAGAGTTTTGACGTGAGTTTGAAGGTCAAACTATTTGCCCATAGCTGGGACCCTAACAGGTGCTACCACCTCGGGTCAGGGTGAACCTGGGAACAACAGCAATTAAGAGGTGGTTCCATGTTCCTCACAACCTCCCAATCAGAGGCCTTGCTGCCGGATGCAGTTTATTGTCATACCCAGGACCATTGTATCAACGATGTTGAACAAGTAAAATGCACGTGAAGCTTGCTTAAATAATGAAAATCAAATATTGCAAAAATAAAAAAGTTCAAATTTTTTTCCCTATATCCCATGAAGCTTTAATAAAAGTGAAAATATGTGTGTGTGTGTGTGTGTCTGTGTGTGTATTTATTTGAGTCATGAATAATAATCTTCTGCTTTTCAATTTTAATCTTCAAAAAATAAAGTACAATTATGTTTTATTAGGTGTCCCTGCCGTTCTCCTCAGTGTTCTTGACAGGCTCCAAAGGAGAGTCTGTAATGTGATAGGTACTGATCTGGCGGCTCGAGTGCAGCCACTTCCCCATCGTCGAAATGTGGCCTCCCTTTGTCTGTTCTATAAATACTTTCATGGCTTCTGCTCAGACGAACTTAAGTCACTGATGCCTCCTCAACAGGTGTTTACTCGTGCAACCAGACTGGCACCTGGGTCCCACCCATTCACGGTCACGTTAGCCAAATGCAGACGACAATTCTACTCCTGCAGCTTCTTCTCTTGCACTTCCCGCCTGTGGAACTCGCTCCCGTATTCTTGCTTTCCTGACGGCTACAACCTCCAGAAATTTAAATGCAAAGTCAATACTCATCTACTAACCACTGGACTCTATCTCTCTCCCCACCCCCGTATAACCTTCCCTTTCTCTCCACCTATGTATCTGTCATGGCACCTGCTTTCTCAGCTTTCTATTGTTCCTTTCTAACTAGTTTGTACTCCTCACTCTTTTCTAATTAATCTTTTTACATTTAGGTAGCCCCCTGCACATCAGTGGCGTTTACGCCTTGCTCGGGGTGAAATGATTTTAAAAAAAAAAATTCGCAAAAGTTTCACCGTTTTCTTACTTTTATTTTCTGAAGAATCTTAATTCTTAGGTTAACAACTATCACAAAATACTGCAATAATTCAAATATCCAATTTTACGTTTCACTGAAACAAACATTAAATTAACACTTCTATCTTTCCTTCTTTCTTTGTTTGCTTTTTTCATTTTTTCTGAAATCAAATAGAATCTTTGATGTGTCTTTCGGATGTGCGTTGTGGTGCAGTGAATATCGGCTCTGAACGAGAAACTGGGGACCTAAGTTCGAATTTCAGTTGAATTCTTTTCATTCTCTTACGCGCATATAGCCTTGGGATAGTTTATTAATTTGTTTCTTTCCTTCAGTTATGGGTTAAATGATTGGACATATTTGTTTCTGTAGCCTTTCCTCGCAAACAGTCGACTGCAGAAAGTAATACTGCAGGATAATCTTCTGCCCAATCAGTCATGTCTCGAAAGGGACATGATCGTCCAAGCGTGTATCACGTATGACACTTAACTGACTGATATGTCTTTCATCATAATCAAAATGTATAGTCCATTATTCATGAAATATTGACAGGAGACATTAAACACTTCTTTCATCCACTCTTTCTTTCTAATTTTACATTTTCTCGCTGAAAGCAATGAACATCTTTGATATGTCGTTTGCCTCTTTTCAAGCGGTCAAACGAAACATTCCATTATTTATGGAGTAGTATCAGGGCGTAGCGATCTTGCAAACAAACAAAGAAGCTAATTAACACGCAGAATTATAATAAGGATTCAGTTATATATTAACCATATTTTACAGCGAGTGTTGATAGCGATCAGGCAAGTCTTCCTCACCTTTTTCTGTAATCATTTCACCTTAAGTAAAGCAGTACCTCTACGAGTGCGTGGAACGTTACAGGGAGAGTAAAAATTGTGTAAAAGCGATATTGAAGAAAGGATAAAAGATAAGTGGGATTCAAGAAGATAGAAGATGGCAAATGACGTTCCATTTAAATACTTAAAGATTGTAGCAATCAGGGAAGCAAGTAAACAGAAGGGAGTTCAACAGGCGGGAATTGAGAGAAAATACACTTTTAGAGTAGAAGTGGTTGTTATATTTAACTATATCAACGATATAATGATGGGACCTAGATGCTAACTTAATTCTTTATGTACTGTGTTCTATCAGGACGTAGACTATGATGGATTTTTATTTGTCTTCATCTCTTGTCACTCATAATAACTTTCCACTTGGAATCTCTCCCAGACCTCACTCTGCCATCCACTTGCTTAAGCCCCTCAGGTAGGTCTCACGCTGCTTCCCTTTTTTCTCTATCCGTCCTTTGAGAATCAGGTTCTCTAATCCCTCCTTCTTCATTCAGTCAGTTAAGTGTCATACGTGATACACGCTTGGGCGATCATGTCTCGAAAGAGACATGACTGACTGGGCAGAAGATAAACCCTGCAGTAGGTTGCCATTGCTTTCTGCGGTAGACTGGTTGCCGACCAAGGCTATAGAACCCAATCTGTCCTGCTATTTAACCCATAACTGGAAGGAAGAGACGGATTAATACCTTTCCCAAGGGTATTTGTTCGTAAGTGAATACAATGGATTCAACTGGAATTCGAACTCGGCTCCCCGGTTTCTCGTTCCGAGCCGATAACCACTGTACCACAACGCACATCCCCTTCTTCATTACGTGTCCCAAAAAACTCAGTTTTCATTTCCTGATGCAAAATATACGTTTACTTTCAATTTACATTCTATCCAAAACTTTGTCCTTGCTTAGATGTTCTATTCATAATATCATCAGCTCCCCTCTGTAGAACCACATTTCTGTTGATTCGAGTTCTTTCTTTATCCTTGATTCGCTGCCATATAAGAGGACAGATATAACATCACAATCCATTATTCTTTTCTCTGTCTCCAACGGAGTATTTCTGTCTCGCTGTTCAGCCTTTGAAATGCGTCTTTGACCATGCTAATCCGCATCTCGCAGCTTTCCATCCTCTGTTAAAATATTTCCAGGTATTTAATCTTTTTTAACTCTCTGATTTTATTGTTCCCGACATGTAGTTGTCGTTTTGGGGACTTCTTTTTGTAGATGACTATGCATTCGGTTTTCTTGGAGTTTATGGATAGCTTTTTTTTCTCTTTTCCTTGTTACCTGCTAAATGATGTACTGTATATTCTTTCCCGTGTCATATATCAGTAGTGTATCGTTTGCTTATCTTATAATGTTAAGATTGTGGTCGAAAATGATGAGTTCTAGGAGGACATCTAAATCTCTAAGAATTGTTTCAATCTACAGGTTGAATAGACCCGGTAAGATGACACATCCTTGATTTACATCCCTTTCTATTTTCGTATATAGCCTGAATTCATGACCTGTCCGTATGCAGATGTTCTGCTGCCAGTATAGGTCTTGATAGCTCTAATGTCTTCACCGGATCTGTCGAGGATGTTGATCATCTCTAACATCTTTGTTACGTACTTTCTCGAATACCTTTGCGTAATCTATAAAACACAGGTAAACATCCTTCTGCATTTGTATTGCTCTTTCTGACAAACCCGCACTGTTGGGGTCTTATTTCTGGGCCAATTCTGCTGCACGATCTGTTCATTAGAATCCGGAAGATGAGTTTTGTTTCGCAGCTCATCAATCTGATTTTTCTGTGGATTGCGAATTACTTTGCTTCTTAGGTAGTGCTGTAAAAATTGATCTGCTTAGAACTTTTCGTATATCACGGCTGTTGTATATTTCATTTCTTTTTTCTGTAATCTTGTCTATGCCGAACTTGTCTAAGGATATCAGCATCTCTATTACAATAGCGCCTCGTCCAGCTGATTTCTTTCTTCTCAAATTGGTCAATGTAGCTTCTACTTGGGATTTTAATATTTCTCGTCCGTCAGTCCATCTATGTTGTGTCGGCTATTCTCGCTTGTCTTATTTTCAATATATACATTCCATCTCTGGAGTATTTTCTTTTCTTTAATAACATCATTTCGTCCTTGACTTTTATGCATCCTAATGCCGGGCATGTCTTTTGACCCGTTTGTTTCATTTTATCCCTATGTAAATCTCTATTATTTGTCGTGCTCAGTCTCTCTATTTCTGAATGCATATCTTTGAGCCAGTTTTCTTTAGCCTGAATAAACACACTTAAATACATTGAGTGAAATTCCGCAGGTTTTAATTTAAAACGTTTTCGACGAACTTTTCAGTTTGCTTACTATTAAAGAAATACATTCCCACTTTTTTGCCTGTGATATTCTTGCAATATTTGATCTTGCGTCGCCATGTATGAGAAGATGTTTTATATCGATTAGCCGATTGTGAATTTCAGTCAATGTTCACGGACAACTTACAGCTGATGATGTTGTATATCGATACGAGGAAGACCCAAAATTGAAAATCTTTTCAGGTTTGGTGATAAATAAAATCACCCACAAGGATATATAAAGTACACAATATTATTTTTTTTCTTCAGTGACGAGTGGTATGGAGTCGGGGTTTATTTGGCGATAAGCACACGCACGAGTTGATACCTCGACTGCTGCTTGCAACACTTAAAGTCAATTCTCTAAACAGACTCTCTGTTACAACTGACCCCACTTATATATATGTTATTATTTTGATATTTGGCACTTTGCCCTTCCAGCGCTAACCTCTTTCACCCTGGTTAGTCAAAACAAAATCCGCCCGCCACCTGTGTTTTACACTTTCAGCAACATATCCCTGTGTCGCCCAGTTCAGAAAACACTTCTTAGCAAAATTCAACACCGACCAAGATATTATTTAACACTAGACTTATAAATGTGGATGTAGAATTCAGTGCGTTTTTAAAAAATCAAAGGGAAAATTATCACGACAGTCATACCACACGTATGACATTACTATTTATCTATGGATCTGAGCTTTTGTAATTGGTTGTAGATATTTGTCTCTTGAAAATTGCGTTGAAATTCGCCGATGCGTTTGTGTACTTCGTATTTATTCTTAATTGACAAGCATGATTAATATTTAGGATGATACATTCATCATTACAACTGATTCCACAAAAATGGAAAAACGCACACCCAATTTGCACAAATCCACATAATCTTATCAAATCTAATCTCGCGATGACGAATATAAATTATTCTTATCATAAATCAGTTACCTATATCACTATATTACTCTCCCTGGAAAAGAGCTAAAAAATTACCGAAAACGTTTGGGACAATTAATAATATGGACATCTTTTGCAATCACCTACTCTCACCAAACGAAAAATATGTCAGAACAATAGAAAAACTATATAAAATATTATTAACTATTCCTTATCTGTCATATTTAACGAATGATATTTGAAAGAAAAGTTTATATATATATATATATATATATATATATATATTAAAAAAGGATTAATTCAAAGATGTTGAATGGCCATTTCGATATGAAGATCCCCACGGAGGACGACACATCACCTCAGCAACAGAAAAAACTTTTCAGAAACCGTGGGGATCTTCATATCGAAATGGCCATTCAACATCTTTGAATTAATCCTTTTTTAATATATATTTGCTCTGTAATATTTTATTACATGGAGCTCTCTTCCTGTATCATTTTTTAATATTAAAATAAATTTTTAATATTAATTAGGATCGGTTTTTTTGGAATTTACCTTCCTGCTTTTTTCCCTTGGATTGAAGTATCTGAATTAAAATATATATATATATATATATATATATATATATATATATATATATATATATATATCCCGGCCAGAAGCAAGTGGATATGTCTAGCCACACTGATGAGCTGAGATACAGCGAAACGTGCTTGTATGTGGATGACTAATATATTATGCTCTCATTACGATTGAGCCCTCTGGAGGAGAAAATTTTAAAAACAGTTACCACTTAGGCTATAATGCGTGACTCTTCAGAAATGAATTGAGTTCTCTCGGTGACTGGCGTCTGTAGACACTGCTTATATACAAGACGTTGAAATTTCCCTTCTCCGATGCCATGCGCCGATGGCTTAGGGAGTACAGCGAAACGTGCTTGTATGTGGATGACTAATATATAGATTAGGATAGGTGAGTTTGAAACTTTTTTCCAAATAAGCTTTGGACAAGTCTAGATACTTGAAACTTAATGAAAACAATCCGCATACCAAATTTTAGATTCTTAGACTTAAACGCCTTTTGCGAAAATGCAGTTTAAAATTGATATTGAAAATGTAATTTGACTGAAAAATGTAGTAACTTCAACAATAACACAGAAAATCTTGCTATTTTAATCGATAAATTTCATATCATATGAAAACTAATTCAATCTAAAAATGGATATGATCATATCATCAAAATATTCAGTGTAAGCACCTTTAGAAACAAAACACAAGCTTTTAGCAAGAAGGTGTTTGTTTTGTTTCAAATCTGTAAACATAAGAAGTTTCAGATGTTGATTTCACCGCTCTTTCAAAAAACAGACGAAATGAAAGAAAATCAAGTCTAATTGTGTGTCATTTATGAAATTTCATTTGTTACAGGTTCACAAATTCTATTTTGAGATGGATTGGTTAATTCTAAATAATATTATTAATAAAGCCACTAATTTTTATAAATTCTTGTTTCAGTTCCTGTCTCTTGAATAAATGTTAAATGGTGTTTTGGGCCCACTTTTAGTTTAATGTCAATATTTTTCTCTATAACACCTTTATGCAAATTTTTTCTTTATTAATCTTACCATTAACTCATAAATGTACAATCTTGTTTAATATCTTCAGTGTGTCTTTCATGTGTCATTATTTGTAGCCTTTTCTCTATCTATAATTGACTTCTCAATTATAATGTTTTTTTCTAATTAAATCCTGAGTTTAAAAGGCTCATACCCTGTAAATCCAAGAGATGTTCCAAATTGGAGGTAACATCTCCATTATTTCATTTTCTTCAAACATTTTAATAAAACATTTAAAAAAAATAATATTCAAGGAAATAATTATAAATTAAACTACGCATCCAGTTTACATTTTACTTGAAACATTTGCAATTATTATCTTTTTACCATTTACTTCTTAAAATGTTCCCATGTAACTAAAAACAAAACACACGCTGAAATAACGGTGTAAAGGCAAATAATCAAGGGCGAAATTTAAATCCGCTTCGGTAAAAATAACAAGTGAAACCGATGTTCTTTGTCATTTAGTTTTCCTCCGAAATAAAACTATCGTTTAAAATATGTTAGTACATGTTTTTAAAGTAAGAATGTTTTTACTTAGGTCTGTTTACTAATTCGCTGAAAAAAAACAGCATAGTATGAAGAAAAAGCTCCAAAACTTCATTTTTCATTATTTGATAAACAAAAAAATATAATTTCTAACACGTTCGAAATTTTGGCAAAAACTTACTAGCGTTTAGTATGCATAATGTAATATTTCGAAATTTACTGTATTTTCCGGTAAAAACGTATTAATTAAAAATTCTTGCAAAAAATCAAATAATTGTCGTATTTCAATGAAACTCTGAGGACTTGTATACAAATGAACGATATTACTTTTTTAAGTATTAGTTTTAGAAAATCTTGTTCATTTGTTTAATATATTTTGCTCCATCTCTACGCAAATTCATGAAATTTGCAAGAAATTAAATTTTGTATCAAATGTTTGTTTTATTAGTTAAACGCAAGCCTCCTTGGGGAATAGAAATCACATATTATTAAACAGTAGACTATTTTTCCAAAATGGTTCTCCGAATATTAAAATAAAAAATCCAAAAAACTATAGAATTATTTAATTAGATAAGCTTTTAATTACTTTAAAAATATATATTTATTACGGACATTATACTCTAAAGAAAAACATTTTTCTTCGATGAATAATGAATTTTTACCAAAACTGTTTTCATTTTTTTCTGTTTTAATTATAATAATTTATAAAGTTTTAGAAATATTTAAAAAATTCTTCAAAGCCCTGGCCTGGTTAGGTTATTAAATTATTAAGTGAAGATTATACTTGCTAATCGAAAATTGAAAAGTTTAATACATATCTTCGAACCAAAAGATTTCCAAAATAATTTTTCATAATTTTGTGTATAGGGAGATTTTTTAAAGTATGGTATTGCCTGCGTTACCTTAAAAGGCAACGTTTTTCACGGTTTCTTCCATTTACAGAAAAATTAGAACAATTATGTCATTTCTGATCACCAGTATTTAGAAAATCACTACATCTGACTATCATGAATCATTTCGCAAATGAATCGCTTCGCACTTCCGTGATGAATAAATATTTTTATTCTAAATTTCCTGCTATAAACAAGTAATACTGGTTTCAAATCAGATTAGTTTAACTTTAAATTTGCTATTTTTTAAAAAATAATGCGTCATAGATGTGTTTTTTATTTTTGCAAGATTTTTTAAACAGAAAATTAACTTTTGTTTATAAAGTTATGAAGCTGTCAAAATGAACGAAAAAAAAAGATAACTTTTAAAATCTCTAAAATGTTAAGATTTCAATCAATATAATTACTATTTAAGTACACCAGAATATTTTGCTTACTGTAAATAGTATATTTTTTCAATAAAACAAATTTTCACAACGGAACTGAAATTTCATGAAATTACGTGGAGAAGAGGGGTAAAATAAAAAATATATTTTCTAAAAATAAGTATTCAAAAATAATTTCATTCATTTTTAATTAAGTCCATAAAGTTTCATTAAAATCCGACAAGTATTTGATTTTTGCAAGAATTTCACCAGAAGAAAAAATGAATTTCGTAATACTAGATTACATACAGTAGACTCTGGTAAAATATATGTTACCAAAATTTTGAACGTGTTAAAAACGATTATTTATTTATTTATGTATTTAGTTGTTTAAATAATTGAAAAATATTGTGATCTTTACTCTTAATAATAACATAAGCATTTTGATGATAAAAACTTTGATTTATTAATTTTAAAACATTTTTGTTCATGATATGTTTTTTTTTAGCGAATTAGTGGGGGTACTTACTTTATTCCTTAACGTGAGTTTGTGGGCTTATACTCTAAGCATTCTCTACAGGATGTGCGTTGTGGTGCAGTGGATATTGACTCGGAACAAGAAATCGGGCAGCCGGTTTCGAAATCTACTTTAATTCCCCGCATTCAAATCGCCCGAGGAAAGGTATTAATCCGTCTCTTACCTCCAGTTATGGGTAAAATAGCAGGACAGATTGGGTTCTATAGTCTTGGTTGGCAACCAGTCTACCACAGAAATTAATGGCAGCCTACTGCGGGATAATCTTCTGCCCAGTCAGTCATGTATGTTTCGAGACGTGATCGCCCAAGCGTGTATCGCGTATGGCTCTTAACGGACTGACTGGATTTCTACGATTTTAATCTACATACACCGAAAATTAAAATTACTTTTATTGAAAGTTTCAGATTAATGTTTTCTTTAGTTTGAGAAAATATTGATGTCGCAAAAGAAACCTGAAAATTTATAGCCATGTCTGGAAAAAATCTCCGAAGAAAATATGCTCCCTGGTATATATAAAAAAATCTTGCAAATGTATAAGAATCAGTGGAATAAACTGGATTGTCTTAATGGCCGGTGGGTGTAAAATAAATAAATCGTCATAAATTCGCTACATCCGCAAAGTAGATTAAAAAAAAAGTGTTCTCTATGAAGGAAGATGAATAAAACAAAACTGCGTTTTGTTTTATGGTTGCCGATGGTAAAAGCATCCAAAAAAAAAAAAGAGAAAGCGAATTTATGAAAGATAAATAAAGGAAAACATGCGAACCATAGATTAGAAAACAAAAGATGAATGACAAATATAAAACATGCCAAGATATTTAGTAGGTGATAGTTTCCTTAAACTAAAAATATATACTTGCGTGCAACAAATATACAGCTCATACAAAGCTACATTCTAAAAGCAACAGGTGGATATTTATTTATTTACGAAACGCCATACATAAAGGACATTTCCCAAAAATTGCTATTGTACCGTAAATTGCGGAAGAGAAGTCGAACTGGCATACAATTCGACTTCAAAATTTTTAGCTCAAAATGAAGTGTTAGGCCGATAAATGCAGTATAGGTTGACTACCACCTAAAATGCTTTAGGCTCAAAAATTAGGCCTACCGAAAAATGAAATTAGGCTGCAGTATGCTACATACAGTCTGCGGTTTTATTGTGTTGAATGCACCGGTTCCCGTGCGATCACCGAATTTAAGCAACATCGAGCCTGGTCAGTACTTAAATTGGTGACCATTTGGGAATACCAGGTACTGTAAATGTAAGGACCAAGAATGGTCCACCGGTCATCCAGGTTTGTGGGTGAGGTGCAGGGCTAACAACCATGCCCCGTAAAAAACAGTTTGTTGCAGCAATAAAAATGCTGCCTTATGCACCATTGGGTGTGATGGATAAATGATGTTGATACTCCATAAGTCAACACCATTTAGCTGTATATTGAGATATTAACCGTAATATCTTTTTATGTGCATTATATAGCAAACAACGTACAACACAGACATGTAGGTACTGTATATTGTACCGGTATAACTTAGAAAATATTTAGAATTGATAAAGTCATTAACGTTAACATCAGTTCCTATAAAATATTAATAGTGTGCATTACACACCATACCGGATAGGGTTTTTAGTAGTATTACGTATCGTATGTTATTCTAAAAAAACATCGGTATCTTTAATCCACCATTTGCGTCAGTGATGTAAACAACCAACTAATGACGCCATTAACCTCATGCAGCAAACTGCATAACTGTGGATCTGTTACACTTTGCATATTACAAAGATAAAATAAAGTGCTAGCAACACATTTTTATAGCAAAAAAGTAAACAAATGTCAGGAATACATTTGCATATTACAAAGATAAAATAAAGTGCTAGCAACACATTTTCATAGTAAAAAAGCAAACAAATGTCAGGAATACATTTGCATATTACAAAGATAAAATAAAGTGCTAGCAACACATTTTCATAGTAAAAAAGCAAACAAATGTCAGGAATACATTTGCATATTACAAAGATAAAATAAAGTGCTAGCAACACATTTTTATAGCAAAAAAGTAAACAAATGTCAGGAATACATTTGCATATTACAAAGATAAAATAAAGTGCTAGCAACACATTTTCATAGCAAAAAAGTAAACAAATGTCAGGAATACATTTGCATATTACAAGATAAAATAAAATGCTAGCAACATATTTTCATAGTAAAAAAGTAAACAAATGTCAGGAATAAATTTGCATATTACAAAGATAAAATAAAGTGCTAGCAACACATTTTCATAGCAAAAAAGTAAACAAATGTCAGGAATACATTTGCAAATTACAAGATAAAATAAAGTGCTAGCAACACATTTTCATAGTAAAAAAGTAAACAAATGTCAGGAATACATTTGCATATTACAAAGATAAAATAAAGTGCTAGCAACACATTTTCATAGGAAAAAAGTAAACAAATGTCAGGAATACATTTGCATATTACAAAGATAAAATAAAGTGCTAGCAACAAATTTTCATAGTAAAAAAGTAAACAAATGTCAGGAATACATTTGCATATTACAAGATAAAATAAAGTGCTAGCAACACATTTTCATAGTAAAAAAGTAAACAAATGTCAGGAATACATTTGCATATTACAAAGATAAAATAAAGTGCTAGCAACACATTTTCATAGTAAAAAAGTAAACAAATGTCAGGAATACATTTGCATATTACAAAGATAAAATAAAGTGCTAGCAACACATTTTGATAGTAAAAAAGTAAACAAATGTCAGGAATACATTTGCATATTACAAAGATAAAATAAAGTGCTAGCAACACATTTTCATAGGAAAAAAGTAAACAAATGTCAGGAATACAGTTGCATATTACAAAGATAAAATAAAGTGCTAGCAACACATTTTCATAGTAAAAAAGTAAACAAATGTCAGGAATACATTTGCATATTACAAGATAAAATAAAGTGCTAGCAACACATTTTCATAGTAAAAAAGTAAACAAATTTCAGGAATACATTTGCATATTACAAGATAAAATAAAGTGCTAGCAACACATTTTCATAGTAAAAAAGTAAACAAATGTCAGGAATACATTTGCATATTACAAAGATAAAATAAAGTGCTAGCAACACATTTTCATAGTAAAAAAGTAAACAAATGTCAGGAATACATTTGCATATTACAAGATAAAATAAAGTGCTAGCAACACATTTTCATAGTAAAAAAGTAAACAAATGTCAGGAATACATTTGCATATTACAAAGATAAAATAAAGTGCTAGCAACACATTTTCATAGTAAAAAAAGTAAACAAATGTCAGGAATACATTTGCATATTACAAAGATAAAATAAAGTGCTAGCAACACATTTTCATAGTAAAAAAGTAAACAAATGTCAGGAATACATTTGCATATTACAAAGATAAAATAAAGTGCTAGCAACACATTTTCATAGTAAAAAAGTAAACAAATGTCAGGAATACATTTGCATATTACAAAGATAAAATAAAGTGCTAGCAACACATTTTCATAGTAAAAAAGTAAACAAATGTCAGGAATACATTTGCATATTACAAAGATAAAATAAAGTGCTAGCAACACATTTTCATAGTAAAAAAGTAAACAAATGTCAGGAATACATTTGCATATTACAAAGATAAAATAAAGTGCTAGCAACACATTTTCATAGCAAAAAAGTAAACAAATTCCAGGAATACATTTGCATATTACAAAGATAAAATAAAGTGCTAGCAACACATTTTCATAGTAAAAAAGTAAACAAATGTCAGGAATACATTTGCATATTACAAAGATAAAATAAAGTGCTAGCACCACATTTTCATAGCAAAAAAAGTAAACAAATGCCAGGAATACATTTGCATATTACAAAGATAAAATAAAGTGCTAGCAACACATTTTCATAGCAAAAAAGTAAAATATTGCAAATACATTTTTATAGTAAAAACAAAAATAGTGCCAGCAATACATTTTCATATTAAAAAAAAATTAAAATGGCAGCAGTACATTTTTCAAGAAACAAAATTATCAAAGGTCACAATAAAATGTCAGCATTGAGTGACCAATATGGACTGAATGCCCTTAAACAAACAAACAAACCAAACCAAACCAATATATCTGTGGCAGCCTGCTGGATTTAAGGTAAATGGTGTACAGTAATTGTTAGGAGTGTTGTCCGACTTGTTTACATCTTGGGGGCAACGGCTTGCTATTTTTACCCGCCATATAAGTCGATTTAGAATTTTGTTTTTTGGCTTGTAAATTAGACCTGTACTTCGCAGCTTCAGGCAATAACTTGACCAATTCTTGTTGAAATTATCTCAAATTTTTACAGCAAAATTTTATGCTTAATAATTTATGTTTCTGAGCTGTCTAACTGATAAGCTCATTTCAAATGATATGAACACTTCATTTTCCACAGGACGCAGCTCCATCATACTGTAAGTTCACTGCACCAGTATAAATCAATGCCAGAGAAATGACTTGATGGTACTGGTGATGAGGACAATGTGCTGTTTAAATGTCCGCCATAGTTATCTGTGCTGACACCTTGCGATTCGATAGATTGAAAACAAGACGCAAAAAGGAAAACAACGTATAACCTACTTAGTGAGTTTGACTAAATGCTTGTCAGAACAATGTTTGGTAAAGATAAAATAGACATTTATTAAGAACTACAAAAGACAGGAAGTTATGGAGAGCCACGAGGTCTTCGCCTTGGAGGAACAAAAAGAAGATAAAGAAGAACAAAATGAAGACGATAAAGAAGAAGGGATTAGCTTATGTATTTCATATTCCTAAAAGTCTAGAGAAACTCAGCGGGAGAATCACTGACGCATTGGAGAAAAAAGCAGCTTGTCTGGCAGGAGCTAAATTACAGACATTTCTTTTATTTTTTACTAGCCCGGCGTTGCTCGGGTGTAATGAAAGCTTTAAAACTAATCCATGGTCCTGGAGCTCAGACACTTTGGACATTGGCACGAAAGACTAAAAAGCAATACTTGTTTTCAGTTAAAGCGAAACCGTAGACTGAAAGAAAAATGAATGGATGTAAGTCAAATTTTGATTTACTGGTATCGATATCAAATAAGTTTTATTCGTCTTAACTGTCAGAACTGCAACCTTGAAACTTCTGAATATCGTTCTTATGTCTTTGTCTATGAGTGTATCAAATTTGATTAGAATGGGACCACTCCTTCTATAATCTGATTTTGTTGATTATCAATTTTTGATATTTATCGGGGTTACCTCGACACAAAACCTAGCTAAGAACATTCGCAGATGCTTACAGTACAACTGTGTCAATTTTCAAGAAAATCGGTTCAGCCGTTTCGAAGTCTATAGGTAACGGGGGGACACACAAACAGACACACAGACACACAGACAGACAAAGTTGCATTTATAAATATGTTTAAATTTTTTTGTTGCAGATAAGAAATATAAAATGTCATCTTAAAGGAATTCGTGAAACCGAATGAGTCATCTACAGAGCAAAAGTAAAAAATAAAATATAGTTAGAATGTACTGAATGCAGTTTTAAAACACGATGGACTACTCCCAAGTCCATATTAAAATTAGAAAAACTTAAAACTAGCACCAAAGTAGCCAACGATATATAGAAATTAAAAGGCGTATTCTCTACGTAACATGAAAAATATTTTAAAAAGCCAAACTCTGTAACCGGTGCGATATATGCAGATTGTGACAAAAAGAAATGTTTGGCTATTGCATGATTTCCAGAAAGACAATAGTTACTAATGATCCGAAATAATGTCTGGATGTAGACACATTAGAGTTTTTTTTTTATTTTTCTGGGCTCCTACAAACACAAAAAAAATTATTTCGAAGGGCAAACCACTCCCCTTTATTTTTAAATTCCGATTAACAGTCAATCCAACAGTAAAAAAAAAAATCGCCTGACGAAATCGAAAAGATTGAAAACATGGTAGCGTAACCCACTGATTTTCATCTATCTATCTATCTATCTATCTATCTATCTATCTATCTATCTATCTATCTATCACCTGAGAGGGAGACAATATTGATTAATAATGTCAAATTTGGCTTAAAAGTTCTTGTTCTATTAGTTATGCCTGGGATTTATATACTGTTGTGTTAGTGCAATTAACACGTTCAGTCAGTCAGTTAAGTGCCATACGTGATACACGCTTGGGCGTTCATGTCTCCAAAGAGACATAACTGACTGGGCAGAAGATTATCCCGCAGTATGTTGCCATTACTTTCTTCAGAAGACTGGTTGCGACCAAGGCTATAGAATGCAATATGTCCTGTTATTTAACCCATAACTGGACGGAAGACGTATTGATACCTTTCCCAAGAGTATTTGCGCGTAAGTGAATGCAAAGAATTCAAGAAAAAATTTAAACTCGGCTCCCCTATTCTTCGTTACAAGCCGATATACACTGCTCCACAAAGCACATCCTTAATTGACACATTAAACATACAAATTAAAATGTTTTCCCCTACATCATAATAAATCTTCAATTTTTAAATTAACACATTAAACAGAAAAAGAAATTTTATGATGTAGGGGAGAACATCCTTCATAACGAAAGAAAAGACAGATTGACTAGAAAAAACTACAGGAGTATTAGCCGTGAAGTAACAAAGTCGAACTGCAACTGATACACGTTTAGCAAATTTATCACTGATAGAACCCAGCCAATGTGGAGGTGTACAGGGCATCTTTGCACAATAGCTAGTTTAACTTTGTTGAACCCCGATACCTTATTCCTTATCACGATTGGACAACGCTTAATGGATAGGCGTTTTTCCAGAGAGTAGTCGTAATAAACCTAAAATCTTTATCCAACTTAGTTTTCGAGAAAACCTTCAAGTGCCTATGAGTAAGGGTCTTAATTAAATTCGTTTTACGTTTTTTGGGAATAAAAGAATTCTACCTGGTATATAAAACAGTAAATGTTGGTTTTCCGTAAATTGTATTTACGGCAAACCAACATTTTTTTAAAATGCATTTTATCATGGAACAATTTAATCGTTAATTAAAAAAAAATGTCATATAAATAACGGAAATACACATCGGATTTATTAGATTAAATTCCTCAATGGAATCCAACCAAGATATTTGCAAAAATGCGTCCCAAAGAAGAACCCATTTAACAAAATAATTTGTCTGTACATCACGCCGTCGAAACTAAATTCAATGGTCTTCGTTGCAAATTGCATCAGTTCCACAAATATCTCCTCAAGAAAAAGTGGGAGATGACAACTGAATACAGTATAAGACATTCATATATATATATATATATATATATATATATATATTGTAAACGAAAGGGACGTAGGTAAAAATGCTAGAAATATCATAAGAATGTATAAATTTGCTGGTTAATGGATAACGCTGTTTGAAGTCAGAAAACTCAAATGAATCATTAAAACAGCACTTCTTGTACCTTTCCGAAACAGGCTGTAATATGGTCACAAACGATTTAACCAGGTCATATTAAGAAGACCCAATCATAGATAAAGTAAGTTCCAATGGAACGCTATCTTTATGTTTCTTGGGCAAACCAGAGAGACGAAAACGAATAGAGCCCGTGGTTCTAATTTCATTAGAAATTGCAACGGTAAGACCGTACTACTAATAATATATTTTTTAAGACTTTATTATATTCAGCACTTTTTGTATATGATATATTAATAAGGTTTATTTTTAAGTTGATGTTTTAAAATGCAGTATATGCGCCTGATGCGTATTTTCTTGAATTCTTGACAAAAAATTCACGTAATTATTTTGCCGAACGGAAACGGAATAAGACCACTCATAGTAGAAACATGGGTAACGTAAAACCTCGTTTACAAATGGCAAATATTCAAAAGTTCTACAATGTAATTGTATTGAACACGTTTTAATACAAATGTGCACTTGCCTAATTTTATCATGGCCCAAAATTACGTAATTAAGCAATATATATATATATATATATATATATATATATATATATATATATATGCTGAGACATATAGTCTTAATACATAGGAAATCTCATTATCTGTACTTTTTTCTACCACCGCAAGTTAAAAAGAGTTTCGTCGAAGAAAGAAAATGAATTGACTTCTTTTTCTCTGTTATGTTAAGAAGGTGTACTTGATAAAAATATAAGATGCATCACGCTTGATTGAATGCTTAAATAGTAAATGTGTTATAACTGACGGCAATGGAAACTTATTGCATTGAGTTAATGTGAATCTTGCAAAACTTTGCATCACACATGATGAAAATCATATTGAAGTTTTCATTGTTTAATATTTTAATTTAATAAAATATTGTTGAACATTTAATTTCTTGGCATTTATGTGTCAAGACATTAAAAACACCCTGCATAAATAATTGCATGAAGAAAAACCTTAATTCAGTCTGATAAAGTCTTTTTAGATGTCGAAACGATTTCAATACAATTTTTCCAGTTCGTCATTCAATTAACCAGCATATATTTTATACATTTTTTGCCTGTGGGAGAAATGGTTTTCTTCAATATTTTTATATTCACGCTAATTTTAAATTTTGATATTTCTTTCCTCGGGAGAAATCTTGATTTTTAAATTATTTTTTTCTAAACATTCAACTAAAAAATATATTTTTTATAACTTTGTTATATTCAAAACTTTTTGTATATGTTATATTAATAATGTTTATTTTTATGTTAATGCAGTATATTTGCCTGGTGCGTATTTATTTGAATTCTTGACCAAATATCACGTAATTATTTTTGCCGAACGGAAACAGAATAAATATTCATTTTTAATAAATATACGTGAATAATTTCCTTTAATGATAAGTTTACCAGTGAAAAAGATTTATAGAATTTAGATAGGATAAATAAATGCGTAGTTTTAGGTTCCTTTTAAAAGGAGGAAGAATTGTCTCATACGTGGCATTAATTCCCGGAAAAAAATGGTCAGGTTTTTTCAAAGTAGAAGACTTTTACCCGTATGTAGTCCTGTAGCGAATATTACCTTTGGCTGACTTAGTCAGACATTTGCTACGTTTCTTTTTTTATACTGTTGTTTCACTACTACAAGCACCAAGAACCACTCGAGGTAGATTATTAATGAATTAGATTCTTGCAAATGCGTAAGAAGAAGGATAAATTGGCAAATATTATAAGGATATGTAGTATAGAAAAAAGTTGACCTTAGACATAATGAATATTGTGGTAATCAGAAAACCATGCTTTGGAGTGTGTTCTACAACGTGAAGTTCTGGAAAATAAGCTGTTTGAGATTAACATTTTCTATAAGAAAATACATTTGAAGGGAATATTTGACGCCATGAGCGTGATACGACAGATCCTAGCTGTGGAGGTGGTCTATCTATGAAACGTAAACGAAGTTCCTGGGAAACGTAATGAGGAAGGAAGTCCCAGAGAATTTAATGATCACAAGTCGTATAGAAGAAAGGAGAGACAGGGGAAAGTAGCGCGAGATGTACTTGTTAGGTCTGAGTAAATGAATGGCGGAGCGTGTCTTAGAAAAGATACCAAGAGAAAAAATCTTGAGAGCTACAAGAGACGGAGACAAGTGGAAGTCCATGATCGTCTACGTCCTGAAGGGACATGGCACATGAAGAAGAAGAACACCTCTGAATATTTACCAAATAAATTATGGCAGAGTATCTAGAGATCAACAATGATTCATTAGTTGGAAAGGGGTTACAGGGTAGATAGATAAATGTCCGACCCTTTTTGCTATACGTTTAATTGTCCGCGTGTTACAATAAATTTCTTTTAACAAAAGGATGTCTCCATTCAGAACGTTTATGTCTGTTTTGTTTTTTTGCTTTTGTTTTTTTTAATCACCACAAGCACCACTAGTGCGCCGTGAGTTACAGTTAGAAAAAAACAGGTACTGAGGAAAGGATAAACGATTCAAGAAGATAGAAAATGGCATTTGAGGTTGCATCTAAAATTTGGTGATTGTAGCAGTCATGGAAGTAAGTAAAAGGAAGTTCGACAAGCTGGAAATGTGAGAAAAGAAACTATTCGAGTAGAAGTACTGGTTAAATTTAACTGTCTATACTGTAAAATGGAGAGAACTAGATGTTAGTCTTGTATTACGCTTAAATTCACGTGGTCAAGGCACCAGGGACAAAAAATCTTGTCAAGCAGTTTCTGTGAAAATATTTGTAGAAGAATCAGAGGGAAGTCACATCACATGACTGAAATCGAGATGCCAAGGCAGGACTGATTACATTTCAGATCGTTTTTTTTATTTTTACAGGAAGATGTTGTAATTGCTTATTTTATGCAAGTGCTTTAGGCAAAATTACAAACACTTCACTATATACGACATATAACTGATGAAGGTTACAGAATTGATAAGTCGAGTGTGGTTGAAGGCCAAGATGCATATAATCGTACAGCTATTTTTTTAATTCAAAACATTTGTCAACTAAGAAAGTAAGCAAAAGACTTCTGATGATTATGTTATATTGAAGAAAGCATTAGGAGTATTTCAATCCATATGTTTTTCATATAGAAGCGAAACGTAATACAAAACATGTTCCGTTTTTAATGTCTTGAGTAAAAATTAGGACAAAGATACGTTGTTTAAATTTTTATGTCGTCATAAAAATAGCTCTCTTCCCTGTCAGGGTCTAGTTGTCACATATGAGTAATTTGCTCCGATGAAGAAAAAAAAAACATATTGGAGCGAGATTGGCTAATCAGTTTTGTACAATTTTTAAAGTTTTTTAATTTAAATGTAGGTCTGTGATTGAACCACCTGGTCTTAAATGTGTCTTTGGCTGATCCTAATAACTTTTGCTTTGACTATTTAAGTAATGTACTTTTACTTTCCAAATCACTTATTTTGTATTACGGATTCATTGAAGTGGCCAAAATCTAATGTTTAATAATAAAAAACCTATAATCCAATTTGCTGTTATAAATTATTGTCTACCCATTTAAAAATCTATAATACCACTATGTATCTCATCCAGAATAAATGGAAAAGTGACATTTCTAGACACTACGTTATCCTGCTTGCTTTCACGACCCAAATGTTAAAACTCCATGGTTACAAGATTCTCATTTTTTATTAAACAATATTGATACACCTAAAGTATTTTCTTGAACTACTACTCCCTAATTTTCTAAATAAGTATTAATTCACCTTTTATTTTCAAAATAAGTCCTTTTCACCATTTATTTTAAGATATCACTTGAAGAAAAACAGTATTGTTCTGAAACAAGTACATTTTTGTAGTGATATAATGGTATATAAACCATTGTATTAATAAAATTACAATATTAAGCTCTAATCTGTATCGAGCATTCTTTATATAAGTAAAAGCTTGAACAGTGAGTTTCATATATATATATATATATATATATATATTATAAGAAATAATTTATATGAGCAAGCGAGAAACATAACACTAACACATTCCGTAAAAAATTCGTGGAACGATAACTGACAATAGCCAAAGAATAGATTTGCAATGTTAAAACAGAAATTCAACGACACAAGTATATTCTACAAGATACAATGAGTACCACAGAATTAACAACTACCGAACATCATTTTAACCACGTTAACAACACGTTAGAAATTAACCAAAAACACAATATTAGTAAAAAACACTTTGCAATCTATATAAAGGAAAAATCTTATTACCTAATGGTAATTGTAACTTTGTAAACTTGTCCAACGAAATACTCATTGACAATTAAATAGAATTCTCGAATATCGGCCTAGATAGCTATATCTCAATATGACCACATTCAAAAGAAAAATAAAATCGGAGTGATCTTCCAATCTATCCAACAGTTAAGAACAGAAAATTTTACTACAGAATACTGAAATCTGAAAGATCTAAAAGCTGAAGGTTTAAAAATCAGTTCTCCACACAACAAACAGAATAATATACTCACAAATAATATTAGCTGCCAGAATTAGTCACGTGCCATTTAAAAGTTATCATTTCATAATAATGAGATGAATATTTTTTTATAAGTGGCGCAATCTATATGACATGGCCGATACGTATTGAGTTATATTCCAAACACGGTGAGTACTTTGTGGATGTGTTCATAATTGATATATTTTTAGTATAATACACACACACATAAAGATATGTGTGTTTGTATGAATATATGTATGTGCAAACATATTAGAGAATTATTCAGAGAAAATTTAAAACAAAGAAAGAACGAAATATTAAGAAATGAAATAACTGCATATGCAGCTGAAAGGATAAGGAACATTCCGAAAAGCGATCAAAACTTTGTAATGTACACTAACATACATTAAGACAGACGAAGATTTTCGGTGGGTTCTTCAGAAAATATTAATTCCAGTGATTCTAGCAGATATACAAAAGATAGAAAGGGGCGTAAGGCAAGGATATGTATTTTCACCTGATCTATTTAACTTGTAAAACAAGACTATTCTGGGGACCCTAGATGTTATGCCAGGATTCATCATCAGGGGCCACAATTTGAACAACTTAAGGCACGCAGATAATACGGTGCTAATTGCAGACACGTAAAGGAAACTACAAGACGTCCTACAGAAGTGACAAAAAAGACTACAAATAAATTCCAAGAAAACCGAATGCATGGTCATTAGCAAAAAGAGCAAATACAGGTGGGGGATACTAAAATCAAGCAGGTAAAAAAATTAAATACCTGGGTTATAACAGAATACTGAAAATGGGACTTAAAGATCCGAAGATGAATTGGCATGGTGAAGGACACGTTCCAGAAGCTGAGTAAAGTATTAAGAAACAGGAAACTTTCACTACAAACAAGGAAGAGAGTACTGGATTGCGATGTGATGTCAGTTCTTCAGTATGGCAGTGAATGCTGGACAATATCATCAAAGATAATTGAGAAAAAACTTAAAGATTATACAGTATGATTGTACGAATATTATAGATTGATCATGTCAGCAATGATGAGGTTAAAGAAAGGATAGAAAGGCAAAGGAAATTAATACTGAACATCAGGAAGAGAAAACTGACATTTCTGGGACATGCAATGAAGAAGGAGGCTTGGAGAAACAGATATACCAGATAGAGGGAAAAAGATAGAGGAAAGCAGCGGATAACATATTTGAATGGCCTGAGCAGGTGGATGTCGGAACGGGAATTGAGTGGTGTTGCAGGAAAAAAGTGAACTAAGAGCCACCAGGACTAAGGAGACGTGGGAGGCTATGATCGCTTACGTATGAAAGAACAAGGCACATAGAAGAAGAAGATGATTCTGATGACGCTAGTTTTGGTCTTGTCCGTTTATCTGCTTATCTATCTATATGTTACTTGAAAGTACAGAGTGCAGTTTTCATGATATTTTAGTTGTTTTTTTTCGATATTTTTCAACTATTTTCGTGATTGCTGTTGTATATATAAATAATAATATCGGCTTTCATAAACCATTTTTATTTTTTTTTACTATGTCAGTATTATCGTTATTCAAATATTGTGTCATCCTGAGTCATGTCACTTTTAGAATATAATCTATCTTCATTAAGTAAACATGAAAATGAAAAATCGCTGACCAAAGACAAACTGTATATACGTGCCCGTTTCTGCATAAACACATCTTTTTCGGAATACATGATTACATTCATAATGTTGGTATACCAATTATTATGTAAAAATATATATATGCTTAAATTTGTGTATTTAGGCAGCAAATTTTCTTTTAAACATGACAGATTAAATAAATTGCGAACAGTATGTTTGCTTATTTTTAATAAAATCCGTTCATACAACGGATAATTTTTTGGGTATTACAATAAAAAATGTCAGAAATGAGCTGTAACGTTGACAGATGTTATTTTCATTCATTTCTTAAGGTACCCAAGTACTTTCAAACACTTTCCAAGGTCATCTTCAGGGATGTGAATTATGGTAACAAATTTAACATTACTACAGTTCTGGGTAAACTATTTTTGGTATTAATTACTACGTCAATTAACAGAAGCAGATATGAAAACTGTAGTAATGTTCTAAAATGTTTGTAGAAAGAACAGTTTTTTCATGCTTTAACAGGTGCATGACCATGATATTACAACATATAAAAAAATTCCATTTTAGATAATTTTCACATTCTAATGAACGCTAGCTATTTTTCAATCGTTATATATGAAGCAGAAAAGTTTACAGTAATTTTTAGCAACACAGTTTTCCGGTTACATTTTACCTACACTAAACATTTTCAACAAAAACAATGTTAAAGTCAATTATAATTACGTTAAGAATATAGATAAACCTATTACACTACATAATATATCAAACAAATACTTAGTCCACCTGAATAATAACAGTTACCCTACGGCTAATAATAATGACCATTCTTAAAATAATTGCAACTGCTGAAAAAATAAGGCCTGCCCACTGAATGTCCAATGTATGTCCAAAAGCATGTAGAGCTAGCATCCATTCAAATGATGATGATGGTAAATTTTACTTTGGATCGACTGCTTACACGTGGAAATTTAGATTTAACAACCACATCTTCTCTTCAAATAAGAGTAAATACAGCAAAACCACTGCTTTATCCATATATCTTTGGAAATTAAAACCCAATCATTACCTGAAATATTGTCACTAAATCCGAATTTGACAATGAAAAAGGAAAGAGATTTACTTCATGCCTTTTAAAAATAATTGTCATTTTAAACAATATAAATAACCTTAATCTACTTAACTAAAAAGCGAGTTAATGACCATATGCTTCTACAGAAAAAGAACTTAAATTCTTAGACACCGATTGATACAGATTCTCCTATAAGTTTGCCTCTTTCTTCTTCACTCCTTTCTTTCTTTCTTTTTTCTTTCTTACTTTCTTTCTTTCTTTCTTTCTTTATTTCGTTTTCCCGCAAATATTACTATTAATAATTATGAATTACGCGCCTTCGATTTCATCTCGATGTATTTTAACATTTTTCAATATAAAAACTTTATTTTATAATTTTACTTTTAAGATTTTAATTTCATTTAATATTTGTCAATATAAGTTTTACTCTTGTTATTAAAAAGTAGCAACCTAACTTTAAAAGATTGATCTCTTATAAACATCGAGTGAACATAATTCAAATCTATTAAACAATCAGTTCGTAATATACACCTGACGATGGCATTACTCATGAAATTTCAAGTCCTGCCATCGACGTAGGACAATCTACACCGCATGCTGAGGTATAGAATTTGTGTAAAGATAAAAAATGGACTCCGAATCCAATATTGAGAAATAGCGAAAAGACGAACATTACTACAAACTACACACTACTGGAAGTTATGGAGGTCAATGATTGCTCACCCCATGACAAGACGTCACCTATTTAAGAAAAATAAAATATGCTCTCTAGCATTGAATATGCTCTCTAGCATTGGGTTTAATTTTCTGTAAGGGATGTTTAATCTTGGATTACGATCTTGAAATATAACTTATAATTTCAACTTGTGGTCGATTTCCAATTTTTCGTCAAAGTTAATGTAATAGAAAAACTAAGTTGAAAAATTAAGGATTAGCATCTTAGAGAAGAGCTTATAAATTTAACCTATGGTCGACTTCGGATTTTTCTTCAAAGTCAAGATAGTACAAAAACACAGCTAGAAACTTAAGGATTACTATCTTACAGGAGAACTTATAAATTCAACCTGTGCTCAACTTCCGATTCTTCGTCAAATTCAAGGTAAAAGAAAAGCAAAACTGAAAACTTAACGACGCTCCACAGGAAGAAATATATTGCAGCATTCAACTTCCATCGATTTCCTTACCGATTGAGGCAAGATGTCTTAACTATAAGCATGTTGACAAACGGAATAAAATAAGTGTCAGACTACAGTGGCATTTGGACAGAGCTGAAAGAAAAACTTCATTGGAAATTCTCGCCTGGACGACAAATTTTACAGGTACTAAAAGTTACCTAAGCAACTCTGGAAGGAATAGTAATTGAACTTACTCATTGTAGTGGCACCAAAATCCCAATCAAAGCCATCACTCAGAAAAAAATAAAAGCGTGTGCATATATAGCCAAATGTTTTGGGAACTCTATTTAATGTAGGTATAAATACGGTA
Source organism: Ascarosepion bandense (assembly GCA_037127315.1). NCBI lineage: Eukaryota > Metazoa > Mollusca > Cephalopoda > Sepiida > Sepiidae > Ascarosepion > Ascarosepion bandense. The sequence goes on from JBBBDQ010000398.1 coordinate 4,270,080, forward strand.
CAAGGATTACTGCCTGCAACATTCTTCCTAACAACATAAAATCTCACCACTTGCTATATTGTGATACAATAGGTTTCACTCGATTGGTTGATGCATCCACATATTCAGGTGAAGTATAAATAATTTTATCTTGGCTGGCAGTTTCATGATTATGAAAACAACACCAGCTGTCGAAAAGTATAAAATAAAGAAAAATCGTAGAAATCAAGTGCCAATTGGCCGGAATGTAGATAATTTCAGGCATGTGCATATAGAATCAGGTAGACAGTTGAATAGATTCCTAGTCGGAGTCAGTGTTGCTATCGGGGTAACAAGATATGCAGATTCTTGCTGGCTGACGAGAATATGTGCGTTATGGTGCAGTGGATATCGGCTCAGAACGAGAAATCAGAGAGCAGAGTTCGAATTCTTGTTGAATTCGTTGCATTCACTCAAGCGTAAATACCTTTGAGAAAGGTATCAATGCGTCTTTTCTTTCTCCAGTTATGGGTTAAATAGTGTAACAAATTAGTTTGTATTTCCTTGGGTGGTAGCCAGTCTACTTCAGAAAACAATGTAAACCTACTGCGTGAAAATCATTTTCCCAGTCAGTCATGTCTCTTTGAAGACGTGTTCGCTTCAACGTGTATCACGTATGACACTTAATTGACTGACTGGCGGTAATATCTTGTCCGTTATATGGTCATAAGAAAAACAGAATTAGCTGCTACGATGTCCAAACTGTCACAGACAATGTCAGTTGAAAGCAATAATAAAAAAGAAACCTAGTGCATTAAAACCAAGTTTAGTCTTTTCTTTCTTCCCCTGTACGATAATACTTCTCCAGTTTTTTTTTTTTTTGTTTCATGCTGGACTTTTACTAGTTTTACTCAAACAAATTGGAATCAGTTGGCAAAGCAACTGTCTGATGGTGTTACGCGATTTTTGCTTTTACTTATTTTTTGACCTTATCCAATACATGGTCTTTGGTGCTGAGGTGAGAATTGCATCGATTTTAGCCACGAAACCCAGACAACTGAATCTTTCGTATTTTGCACTTGAGCTCAACGCAGCCGGAAACAAAAAAAAATTCATTATAAAAGTATAGACGAACTCGTCAGATCGAGAATTTCATATAACACTAAAATGAAATGGCAGAAACATCTAAACTGTCAACGGAATACAACCAGCTTTTGTATATCAGGAATTACAAATCGCTCTTGGCAAACAAACCATGTAGGTTTTAGGTGGAACTTTGCATCTTCGAAAGTCATAATATAGCGCAACAGAAATACAAACGGTACTAAATTAAAAAAAAACTGTCATAAAATAAAAGAAATCACATCACATCATATCGGAGTAGAGAAAGATGTCTTTTGAAACTAAACTGAGTATGAAGACATAAGGAAATATTATTAGAAACGTGAGAAATTGATTTTAACTGCTACGTAATAACGAATCTAGTTCCATGCGAGTTAATACTAGGCACATCATCGGGAGTTAGTAGAGATCATTTTTATCAAAGAATGAAAGACCGGAAATAAAAATAACGTCAAAAGTCTTGTGCCTTGCTTATGTTGTTTCGTATATAAGAAGCATATGGAAGCATATAAGAATTATAAAAACGGTTAGCCGAAAAAAAACAACAAAAAAAAGAATTAAAACTGGAAAATACCAGTAAACCAATGAAATATTTGCGGAACTTATGCAAAAATATTTTCCCTCTTACGTTTAAAACAGTGAGACAGGCCATGTACGAACTATCAATATAACAGGAACATCAAACTTAAGCCAAAAAAAATTTAACGATCTTGGGAATGTAGTAAATAAACGACGGAAAAAATATCGCAGAAATCCAAACGATAATAGGGATACCAAAAATCATATTAAAAGATTTCAGCTAAATATAATGAATCAGAAAATGAAGAAAATGTGACATAGAAATCCAAACGATAATAGGAATACCAAAAATCATCTTAAAAGATTTCAGCAAAATATAAAGGAATCAGAAAATGAAAATATGACATAGAAATCCAAACGATCATAGAAATACCGAAAAATATTCTTCAAGTTTTAAGCAAAATATTAAGGAATAAGAAAAAAAGAAAATGTGACCAAAAGATCCAAACGATAGCAGGAATATCAAAAAAGCACGTTCCAAGATTAAAAAGCAAATATTAAAGAACAAGTAAATAAAAAAAAATATGACACACAAATCAAAATGATAATAAGAATACTAAAATCACCTTCCAAGATTTCAGTAAAATATTAAGAAATCAGAAAATCAAGAAAATGAGACACAGAAATCGAAACGTTAATAGGAATACCAAAATATATGTTACCAGATTTAAGTAAAATGTAAGGGAATCGGAAACTCCAGAAAATGTGACACCAAAATTCAAACGATAATAAGAATACAAAAATATATTCTTCAAGTTTTATGCAAAATATTAAGGAATAAGAAAATAAAAAATGTGACATAGAGATCCAAACGATAGCAAGAGCACCAAAAAACATGTTTCAAGATTAAAAGCAAAATATCCAAAACTAAGTAAATCAAAGAAAGGCATCACAGAAATCCAACTGATAATAAGAATACTAAAATTACCTTCCAAGATTTAAGCAAAATATTAAGAAATCAGAAAATCAAGAAAATGAGACGCAGAAATCCACGCGATAATAAGAATACTCAAAATCAACTTCCCAGAATTCAGTAAAATAATAAGGAATCAGGGAATCAAGAAAACGTGACACAGAGATCTAAATGTTAATAGGAATATTAAAAAACACGTTCCAAGTTTCAAGCAAAATGTTAAGGAATCAGAAAATCAAGAAAATGTGACACAGAAATCCAAACGTTAATATCAATACCAAAAATCATCTCCCAAGAATTCAGTAAAATATTAAGGAATTAGAAAATCAAGAAAAAGGGAAGAGGAGAAATCAAACAGTCATAAGAATAAGAAAAATACTTTCCAAGAATTAATATTAAGGAATCAGAAAAAAATGAAAATGTGACACAAAGAAAAAGATGATAAGAATATAAAAAAACAACTTAAATAGGAAACTTTTGACAGAAATAAATAAAAGAAAGTTAAATTGTTAATATAAAATCTTATCTATGGTTTATATCTTGTACAATCTTCTTAATGCTGAAACTGAAGCATAAATTGGATTGACGAATGTTCTCCTACTGAAGGATGTTGAGAAAAAAAGATACGCTTTATATGTGCGTTTTAAAGAAAATGGTAATTTTTAAGGAATGGTTATAATTACTGACAAGCTTCTGTGTTGAGTCTGAGGTCCTGCGGTAATTATTTTGTTCCCTTGTGATTAGGCATAAACAGGGTGCGATGGATGAATAGTTGTCTAAAATAACTAAAATTAAAATACCACTGATATCTCATTTTAACAGATATATTTACCAAAACTACAGAAAAATCTTAAAAAATCATAAAAAAGAATAAATTCATTCAATAGAATCACAATTAGCTTCAAACAGGGCTTCCAGACGACTTCGGAACCTCATACATCTCTTTTGGGCGGTCCCCTTGTTTATGTTTTCATAGTCCTTCAGGCTATCTTTGGAGTTACAACGAGTTGGTCTCTCGCTCCATTTCCCTCCACACATATTAATCAAGTAGGTAGCAGCCAGGGGAGATTGTTGGCCAGATGCAAGGTGTGAATTGATCGTAGAAATTGTCTGACAGCCATGACTGTTACCATAATGCAGAGTCTTCTTTCCAGACATAGGGTATTCCAACAGCTACACTTTTTTATCTAAGGCAGCACTTCTTTCTCAGGGCATTTGATGTCGGCCCCTGTGTCGAATCTGGAGCTCTGTGGGAAGATCGCTAGTGATCCCTTCAAACATATTTGTATTCACCATTAGACTCAACTAATACTTTTACGGACGATCGTCCGAATCCTGATGAATAGAACGAGAAGCAGAAACAGGCCCGAGATAGGACAAGAACAGTGTGGTTTCGTTAAAGACACGGGAACAAGGAATGCCAATACGGACAGGTAATAAATTGAGTAGATATACAAAGATAGAAAGGGGCATAAGACAAGGATGTGTCTTTTCACCGGATCTGTTCAACTTGCACAGCGAGAATACTTTGAGGATCCTAGAAGTTATGCCTGGATTCGTAATCGGAGGCCACAATTTAAACAACCTAAGGTACGCAGATGATACAGTGCTGATAGCAGACACAGAAAAGAAACTACAAGACATCCTACAGAAGGTAGCAGAAGAATGTAACAAAAAAGGACTAGAAATAAACTGCAGGAAAACCGAATGCATGGTCATCAGTAAAAAGGACAGCCCAAAATGCCAAATACAGGTCGGGGATACTAGAATCAAGCAGATATAAAAATTAAATACCGGGGAAGCGTTATAACAGAAGACGAAAAGTGCAACACCGAGATCCGAAGGCGAATTGACATGGCGAAGGAAGCATTCCAGTAGTTGAGTAAGGTATTAAGAAACAGGACAATTTTGCTAGAAACAAGGAAGAGAGTACTCGATTGCTACGTGCTGTCCGTCCTTCAATATGGCAGTGAATACTAGACAATACCATCAGAGATGAAGGACAAACTTGAAGAAACTGAAATGTGGTTATACAGAAGGATGCTGCGAATATTATGGATCGAGCATATGAGCAATAATGAGGTCTTGGAAATGATGGAAACAAAAAGGATATTAATACTGAGCATCAGGAAGAGACAGCTGAAGTTCCTGGTACACGAAATGAGGAAGGAGGGCTTGGAGAATCTGATACTAATTAGCCAGATAGATGGAAAAAGAGACAGGGGAAAGCAACGGATAACATATATGAAGGACATAATCAGGTAGATGACGGAACGAGGATTGCACGGTGTAACAGGAGAAGGCGTGCTCAAAGCCACCAGGGATAGGGAAACGTAGAAAGCCATGATCGCCTACGTCCTGAAGGAACAGGGTACGTAGAAGTAGAAGAATACTTTTACAATCATCTGCACTGATCTCAGCTTGATACCTAAACACTCTAAAATGTTCGTATTGAAGTTTCCGGCCAGAATACCATGCCACAGAGCGAGTCATTTCCAAATTTCTGGCAGAGTGAATTGCCTCATGGTTCTCATTTTCTCAGAGAAAACTGAGCCTGGTATACTTTCCAGTTGACGAAAACTAAGAACAACACTTATCCGCGAGATTAAAATTATAATAGGCCAAAATTTATCCATCGCAGCCTGTATATATTTCGAATATATTGTAATTACAACTCGTGCTTTAGAAAACCCAAATCATTTTCGAATAAAGATAGCTTAATAGAAAATTGTCCGTAAATATTTCATCTCGTATAGAAACGCTAATCTAAACAAATTTCCATCCAATTTTATATGGTCGAATGCGTTATTACATTTTACAATGTTTGGCATAAGTAGAATGTAATGTGCTCCTAGCGATAATCGATTTTCCAGACTTTTAATGCAGTGAGGACGTAGATTATTAGAAATTTTCCTATGAAAGAAAACTTCTCGATATTCAATAAATCAAGTCTGATAGAAGACCAACACTTGTGATGATTTTTCGTCCATATGCGGTTTTTCTTCAGGACGCAGTGATCATAGCTCACCAGAATTTCCTGTTTTGTAATTTTCTACTGTGAGAATTTTAACATCCCTCTCACTTCTTGTTGAGGCATCCATTTGATGATGTTCGATAGTTAAATGTATATAACTCAGACTAATACTACACACAGTATAGGTAGAGGAAAACAAGAACATCCAGTTCTTTAGGTGGTAGGCGGTTATATACCTTCACAATAACTTATTATTTTTTGCTCTTAGAAAGGTTTGTCTTTTCAAGGTCCTCCTACCAGTTCTTACAGTCATTGAACATAAACCAATTAGCTATAATACGTGCAGTTTCCAACGACATTCAATATATATATATATATATATAATATTAACTATAGTAATAACAATACCAATAGTAACAGAACCAACTCTGCTGAAAATAGTATTAATTAAGCTATAATTTAAATCGTCTTGTACAACCTCTTGTACAACCGTGATAGGTTGTTGGCTCTTTTTTAGATTTTCTGTATATATATATATATATATATATATATATATATATATATATATATATATATATATAAAATCTAAGCAAGAGCCAACAACTAACCTATGTATATTTCGGTCGTGTTTCAATACTGTGTAAAAAAGCAATAGGAGTCTAACCGTACTGATGAGCTGTAATACGGCGAAACAGATCTGTCTGCGGATATATATATATATATATATATATATATATATATATATATATAAATATATATATATAAGCAAGAGCCAGCAACCTACCATGGTTGTACAAGAGGTTGTACAAGACGATTTAAATTAAAATAAATTTTCAAAATTCAAACATTTTGAATGAACATTTCAACATGAAATCCCTAAGAGAGTTTTCACGCATCCTCAACAACAGTCAGTCTAAATCAAAATGAGAAAAAAAGATTAAAAAGAGAAACAAAAAATAAAAGAATAAAAAAAAATAAAAAGAAATAAAATAAAAAATAAATAACTTTTAAGATTTGAGAAATATACGTCACAAAAAAAAATTATTTTGAAAACCAGTCTTTTGGTTTTTACTTTTTGATAGAGTTGTAAGTGAAGAGATGGCAAATTTTGTCATGTCTAGCTTAATAGACGAAAAGGGTTAAGGAATGGGAGGTTTCAGAAGTTTTAAGGTTGCAGTTCTTACAATAGTGCAAAAAATCGATATATATATATATATATATATATATATATATATATATATATATATATATAAGGCAAGATGTTTGTGTGTGTGTCTGATTATCTGTCTGTATGTCATTTATACAAATCTACAATTTTTATCCGATTCTTACCAAACTTCACACAAATATTCTTTAGGCTGAGTCTGAGCTCCAGGACCATAGATTAGTTTTAAAGCTTTCATTACACCCAAGCAACGCCGGGCTATACTGCTAGTCAGAAATAAATTACAAAAACAAATTTATTGAAAGTGGGATAAAATGATCATTTCTTTATCATGGTGATATTTAAAAGTAGGTGATTTGTTACAGCTATATATATATATATAATTCATCCGTTGCAATTATGGAACATTTGGCAAAATACACGTTTAAATGTAGGGGAAATGACCAGAAATTTCTAGCAATGAAAAATAACAGTAAATGTTTGTTATATGCATTTCAATTCATAACTGCTACAATCTTAATATAATATATGTTTAAAGACATGTTTTGTTATCAACGTCCTCTGTAGTTGAGATATCAGTGTTCTACTAAGAGATAGTCTTAGGGAAATACAGGTTCGAATCCTTCTGGAAGGCGTATTTTTTCTAAAATTTCTCGAATGTTTCGGCTCCTAGAAAAATAAACAAAAATTGGTGTTTAATAAATAAATGAATCGTCGACTCAAATGCCATTATCCATAAAAATAAGGTTTACGCTATATATATATAGCGAAACAGATCTGTCTGCGGATGACTATTTACGCTCTCACACCCTGATTGAGCACTCTGGAAGAATGGGAGACTTTGAAAAAGCAGTAGCTACACTTGCATCTACGCAACGCTCATTCAGTAATGAACTAGAGCACTCTGGCCACTGGCGTATGATACATCATACGCTAAAGGTCTGCCTCCTTCTACCTAGCTCCCCTAGCTCAGAGGTAGAATCGCCTACTGATGACAATTCGGTCGGGTTTTAATCCTGGATTAATAAAACAATCGAATGTCTAACCGTACTGATGAGATGTGATACAGTGAAACAGATCTGTGTGCGGATGATTATATATGCATATATTTTCTAAACATATACTGCTAAATATAATAGACAGTAATTGTTTAATCATGAGCCGTTCTAAACATCGTATTTTGGCTTTAATTTCAGATGAAAATAAAGACAAAAATTCTCCAACATTTGGATAATTTTTAAAGTGTGTATGAGTGAGGATTATTGTATTGTTGACCAACATCTGTCTGATATTATCTACATTCTGGAGAATTTTTGTCTTTATTTTCATCTGTAATTAAAACCAAACTACGATGTTTAGAACTGCTCATGATTAAACATGATAGACCTTCGATATCTATTATATTTAACAGTATATGTTTAGAAAATTGTAATTATGTAAAAAAACATGATTCTGCAAAACACAGATTCTCTATATTTACTTAATGGAGCAAGAGGCCGAAAACTCTTGGATATTTAGCAACAGCCGGAAATACTATACAAATTAACGGTCTACGTTAATTCCTAAGTTTTTTTGAAGATACAACCCTTGAATAACAAAGTATTCTTGGATTGGTTAATTCGTAGAACAATCTAAAGAACAACTACAGCGATTAATTGACAATTTTTCGAAAGCCTCAAAAAAGTTAGGTCTGACCATTATTTTAATGAAAATCAACGTGATGGCCAAAGTGGTGAACAGCCTGTTGCCATCAAAATCTACGACGACAACCGAGAGTTGGTGGTTCATAAATTCAGTTATCTCAGCAACATAGATAATGCAACTAAACTGAAACGAATCCCTTTCTTTTATATTGCCGTCAACCTTCAGGACGTATGCTATCATATATTTTCACTTACTTGTTTCTCTTGTCGCTCAATACTTTTTCTCTTGGTATGTTTCGCAGACTCTTCTACGCCATCAAATTGATCAAACCCATCATGTTACTTTCTGTTGTTTCTCCTACTCTATAATTCCGTGAGTATTACATTCCCAAATTCTTCTTCATCATTACGTTTCCCAAAAATTTCAGCTGTCTCGACCTAGAGTTAAATATAAGTTTCTTTATCGTTTGCATCCTCTCCAAAACCTCATGTTATGCTCAGCATCCTTCTATAGAATAAAATGTCTGTTGCTTCGAATTTCTCCTTCATCTTTGAGGAGATTGCCCAACATTCGCTGCCATATAGGGGGATATAACCTCACACTAGAAACAAAGCAGAGAGTAATAGATTGGTAAGTGATGCCAGTTCTTCAACATGGCAGTGTATGTTAGACAATATCATCAAAGATGAAGGAAAAATTTGAATTAGCTGTCATGTAGTGTAATATAACAATCTGGCCCCACCAGAGGAAGTGATGCAAGCGTTGGTGTTTCCCGTCGGTGAAGGGAGCGGCGAAGCGACAAGACAGGTGTTTGTGAAATACATCCTGTCGAGGCCGGAGCGGATGTCATTTGACCTTATTTCCGACAGCGGCGGAAATGGCTACAGAGGCAAACAGATCAGGTGTCTCTTAGAATTACGTGAGCGTTGCGTGGGCGAGGCAAAACCGGAAGGAAAGTCCCGGTTCTAGAGACTATAAAAAGACCTCGACACACGGATTCGCCAGGAGAGAACGGCCAGTGGAAGCAGAGAAACACCACGGCAAGAATACACTCCCGTCAACCCATTCTATGTGCCTCTCACCCTTCCGTTCTCTATTCCACACGGTTCGTCGTTATTAATAAAAATATAACCTTATATTTTTATATATGCGTGTTTGTTGTTTTGTCGTCGTACGGCGATATATAACAGTAGTTCTACAGAAGGATGCTACTGATATCATGGACCGAACATGTGAGCAATGATGAGGTGTTAGAAAGAATGGAAACGAAAAGGAAATTGATATTGAGCATCAAATAAAGTTGCTTGGATATGTAATGAGGAAGGAGAGCTTGGAGAACTGATATTAATAGGCCAGATATAGAGAAAAAGAGACAGAGGAATGCACCAGAGAACATATTTAAAGGGCTTGATCAGGCGGATGACAGAACAGGAATGTTACAGGAGGAAGCGTGCTAAGAACCACCATGGATATGAAGACGTGGAAGGCCATGATCACCTACGTCCTGAAAGGACAAAGCACATAGACAAAGAAAGAGGAGAAGAAGAAGATATCACAGAATAGTTCAGTACTCTGTTATTTATTTCCAACGAAACCTTCCTATCATTAAATTCTCTGCTTAGCTTGTGAAATGCGTCCTGACTTCTTGAAGTAAAAATAAAAGAAACAACTTATAAAAGCACAGGATACCTGCAAAATGGTATACACGAGATGAAACCCTCCTCTATAAAAGAGCGGAAAAATGTGTGAACCAAAGAATAAGGAACTTATCTAATTCTATTGGTTAGAATAATAATATACACCCTTGTGAAATTACTTGAAAAAAAAATGAATGATATCTTCCGTAGATCTTTTAATCTTTCTCTAAACATGTATACGTCATCACTTGGCACTGTTTTTCTATTTAGACTATAATTCTTTAATGTTTTGGACTGATAGATTCAGTTTGTTTCTTCGACTTGATAAGACGACTGACAGTTGAAAGGCTGACAACAACAATATACGTTTGCCAGTGTGTTTTTGCAGCGTTAAAATTTCCTACGCTTCCTTGCAATAACGTCTATTTCAAACAATGGGCGTAAGATAACTATAATAATAATGTCTGGACCTGATAAAAATCTGGTGCAATCACGGATGACGCAATATTTTTCAAGGCCAAACAAATTTTATCATACACTCAGAAAATGGATTCTTATTACTGCACACCACCTCAAATAACCTAATCGGAGGGAAAAAAAGAAAATCGATTGCACTCTATCACTCCAATCGGTCTCAAAGGAACCGAAAGAAGGAAATTAAAGCAGTTGTTTGAATTAATTTGCAGAAAATAGTGTATAAATAAAAAAATTTTCAAATTTAGGGTCAAAACCTGAAAAGTATGGAGTTGAAGTTGATCTTAGTTGGAACCTGAAACGCCATACTTAATAGCAAACATGGAGTAAACATTACACCCATTCAAAAGACCAGGAGGAGTGTAAAGTGGCCGATAGATAAAATTATTTATTCATATTAAATTTTGACTAAACAGGTTTATACTAAAATTAGATTACACGCTAAATTTAAGGAACATGAAAAGAGTAATATAAGAAAAATTGTCAATTTTAATTTGAGGTCTGCCTATAAATATCAATCTGTCCAAATATTTATCCGAAGCTGAGAGAATATATGAGCTCATACCTTTTTCATGTAAGTGAATTTTACTAGAATTGGAACTTGGCTCCCTGATTCCCCAATCAGTGCCGATATCTAATACTCCACCGTGCCTCCATGCTTTGCCGAGTGATTATAACGAACACGGCTCTTTCAACTGTGAACCGTTATCCATTACCCTAGCCACACGATTTCAACACTTTGGTACTCCTATGTTGTCATCCAACTGGACTCGATGTTGCTTAACTTTCGGTAATCGCACGAGGACAGGTTTTTTGAAAGTGATATGGCGGCAATTCAAGCATTCCTGGGATTATTTTTTATGTGCATGAGGGATGCTGGCCTTCTTCAGTCGATATGATTAAAATAGTTAGAAATTAGAAATTAATAAAAATAACAGGACCAATTTTCTATAGAAATATAATTTTAAAGAAGATCGGTAAAATGCCTCAATGAAAAGTTCTAATCAAGACAATGAAAGTAAAACATGTTTTATTAAAGGGGTGTAAGACAAGCATGTTTCTTCCCACCAGTATTTTTGAAAGTATACAGCGAGGTAATTCTGAGTGGGTTAAAATTTCTACCAGGTATCATTATTAGTAACTACAATCTTAACAATATAAAATATGCAAATGACAATTTGCTGATAGCAGATAGGAAAAGAAAACTAAAAAAAGGTGTATGAAAGCTAGAAGAAAGGACTAATCACTAATTACAAGAAAAAAGAATATATCAATCCTTGAATGAAGCTTGAGACAACTTCAAGATTGTCTAGTCGTTTCATGAATATGAAGAGCATCATACAATTTGTCATTCTTATTCAGAGGCTTACAATATACGCAGCGGTGTGAAGCAGGTTTGAAGGCATGTACATATCCTATTCGGTAACTTTTTCGCGGCCGTGCTGAAACGTTCGTTCGGGACTTGAACTGAAACCGATGGGGTCTACCAATATACATGAACGGAGGAATAGGTTTTCAGTTTGTCTCTGAGAGCGAAATACAAAGTTTGTGGGTTTTTCTTTAGGGATATGCTACTCGCAGCTTATATAGCACTGGCAGCAAACTCTGAGCAGCAGCTTCAGCGAGTAACAGACCTTTTTAAATGTCTCCCAAGAGTTCAGTCAGTCTATTAGTCTGAAGAAAACTAACGTGATAGACTAACGCGTTGAACAGCCTCCCACTATCGAAATCGATATCTACAACCTGAATGTAGTACATGGATTCATATATCACTGCTTCACCGTTTCGACCACCCTCTTTACCCAGATGTCAACAGAAGAATTAGACGAGTTTCCAGCGCATTTGCCAAGCTGACCTCAAGGGTCTGGGAGAATAGAAACATCACTCCGATCACCCAAATGGCATGAGTCGTCAGTGTTCTGATTTCCGACAGCGAGACTTCGAGGCTCTATTCTAGACAAAGAGAGACATCTCAGCGCCTTTCAACTTTGCAGTCTGATTTGATTCGATTTGATTTGGGAATTACGGCATACCGACCTCAATAGATCATTCAATGCTGAAGAAAATTTATTGTTGGTAATATTTTCATAAATCTATTTCTAGAAAAAAATTATTTTGCAAGTTCTATTTCTGGTGATAGTTTTATTTCAATTAAGTATCACTAATAATATTTTTCTTCTTTTAAAAATATATAGCTTGCAATATTTATTTTCCAAAAAAGAATTGTATTGGTTTGGTTTTGTTTTTAGATTATTCTGTAAATCCCTATTTCTTTAATGAAATTTATGATGTTATTTGTATTAGTTTTTTTAATAGATCCTTTAGTTTATCCAATTTGTATTATTTGCTACAGATTTGTCGGAGATTATGGCAATCTAGAAGGATATGTTTGACTGCATAAATTTTTTGGCATGTGACACATGATAGAAATGCTTCATTTATTAGGAGATATTGGTGGGTTATGTATGCATAACCAATACAGAGCCTGGCTAGAACCACCTTCTCCCTCCTTAGCTTTCTAGAACTTGCCGGTCTTTCATGATGCTACGTTAAATGTTGAAAAGTTTGTCGTTATCTCAGTTGTTCCATAATTGCGGCCATTTGTCTTTAATGATCCTGTTTATGCAGGGTCTGAAGTCCGTGTGAGGCAACATTATTTTAGAGTGAGGCATCTTCAGAGAATCCGTGGCTATTTTGTCCGCTTTTCCATTTTCTTATATGGCTCGGTATTCAGCATAAAACTATCACTGTATCTTTTTCCTTATAAATGAAATCAAACCTAATTATTAACTTATTAATTAAGGTTTTTTTTATGTTTTTGTACGCCAAAGCTGTGAAAACAGATGAGTCTGGAAAGATGATGAATCTATTTGACTCACTAGATTTTATAATATCTAAAGCCATATATATGTCTGTGGCTTGTGCACTGAAGATTGTTGGTTAATCTTTTCATCATTATTATGTTGTCAAGTATAGTAGAACACCCCACACTGTCCAAAATGTTAGAACCATCTATGTATATATACTTATGGTTTGGGTGCTCTTGTAGAACCTTATAATTTTTTTCCATACAATTGGATAAGTTAGAATTAATTTTGGAATATTTGTTAAGGTCTAACAAAATCATAGGGTACTTCATAAATCAGGGAGGATTTTTTGAGATGGAGAATATAGGTATAATATTTCGATCTAATTGTGTTTCGTTGACTAGCTTTTTCATATGTAGGCTAAAAGGTTTGACAGCATTTTCTTTTTTATTTGAAAAACATAATTCATATTTAGGTTTAAAGGTACAGTGTTTGCGGGGTTAGTTGGACTTAATTTCAGTTTTAGATAATATTGCAATGTTAGTTTTCACGTCTCAACTTTCAGGCTGCCTCATGGGATTCTGCATATAGGCTTTCAACAGGTGATATTTTGAAAGCCCCCAAAGCCAGTGATAATCCTGCATGGATCAAGGATTTTTAGATAACATTTCCGAGTCAAACCTTATATGAAACATTCATAGTCCAATTTAGATCTTATTAAACCTCTACATAATTTTAGGAGTGATAGGCAATCATCTCCCCAGTCAGTTATAGTTTCGTATTCAAAAGTATATTACGGACTAGCAGTATAGCGCCGTGTTGTACGGGTGTAATGAAAGCTTTAAAACTAATCGATGGTCCTGGAGCACAGACTCTTTGGACGTTGGCACAAAAGACTAAAAAGCAATAGTTGTTTCCAGTCAAAGCGAAACCGTAGATTGAAAGAAAAACGAATGGGTGTAAGTCAAATTTGGAATTCCAAAATTCCGATGTCAAATAAGTTTTCCGTCTCAAACTGAAATTTAAAGGCTAATAAGTCCTCTGAATAAGTGGTATCATGACTGAGACTAAGAATTAAACTTATACCTAATTAGAGCAAAACTTGAAGCAAAAATCAAAATAAAAGGGCTGAAGACCGGATTTTGATCAGACTCGATAACGCTTTGAAGCATTTCTACTTTATTTACTTTAAGTGAGGTATGAATGTTATTTTTTATCAAAGAATATTCCCAAAATTTTATGCTGATGTGTCATTTCAATTTCGTTCCCTTCCAGTTTCAGAGTTGGTTCATTTTGAATTTTCCTCTGATTACAGAAATGAATACATTTTGTCATGGTTGAGGAGAATTTAAAGCCATTTTCAATGGTCCATAGACTTAATTTATCTAGACACATTTGCAGTTGCCGTTCTGCTGTATGCATATTCTTTGATCTGTAACAAATTATAAGGTCATCTACGTATAAAGAGCAATCAACGCTTTGATTCACACAGTTAACAATGTTGTTTATCTTTATGTTAAAAAGTGTAACAGATAAGATACAATCTTGTGGAACACCTTCTTCTTGGATTTTTGAGGCTGAGTAAGTTGAATCAACCCTAACCTAATACTTTTATCAGATAAAATGTCATTTATCATTTTGGACAATCTGCCTTTTAATTTAACTTGAAGAAGTCATGTATTATTCCCAATCTCCGAGATGTTTCATACGACTTTTTCTAAATCGAAGAAAATGACTATTGGATATTGTTTTTAATAAAAGTTTCTCTAATGAAAGTTTCTAGTCTAATGATTTTGTCTATGGGACCTCTTTTTATTTCGAAAACCACTCTGTAGGTTAGAAATTAAACCATTAGTTTCGAGATAATAGTTCAGTCTTTTATTTATTATTTTCCAAAGATTTTTTTGTGCTGAAGGTTGAAAGTTTGAGGTCTAAATTATCTTTATCTGGTCTATGTATAGGAATCACAATAGCTTGTTTCAAGCTCTTAGACAATCTCAACTCAAACCATATTTCATGAATACATTTAACAAATACATTACTGATTTTGGAGAGATTTGTTTAAGGAATTCATTATAAACTTCATCAGGACCAGTAGCTCTACTGGGTGTTTCTCTTATGGCATTTTAATTCCTCTGGAGTAAAAGGCTGAATATATTCTTTTTTGTTATTTGAATTAAAGTTCAGCCTTTTTTGTTTTTTATGCATCCTGTCTAATTTATTAAATTGTCGCTTATAGTCTTCACTTGATGCATTGGTTTTAAAGGTTTCTGTCAGTAAATTAGTTATATCCCTTTTACATGTTATTCTAATATTATTTTGAGAAGTATGTTTTAAAGGAGAAGATAGATTTTTACCAGCGATTTTTCTAATCATATTCCAAACAATTTTTGGTTTCGTATTTATGTTTATTTTACTTATATAATCTCTCCATGATGTTCTTTTTGACTCTTTAATGATTCTTCGTGCTATTGCTCTTTTTTGTTTGAATAAATCTAAGTTTTGGGTTGTTGGTTGAGTATTGAATTATCTTAGTGCAGTTCTACGAAGTCTTATTGCTTTTTTGCAGTCTTTGCTAAATCATGGTCTTTGATGTTTGTTTGATTTATTACTTTTTGATATGCATTCCCTTACTATTGCCATTAATTTTTCCACGAAATATTCCATAGATTTTTTCCGTCTTCTTTATCTATGAGTTCATGATTACACAGTTTTTTGTATTCCTTCCAATCCGCTTTGTTTAGTTTCCATCTGGATAGATGGATTTCCCCAGATTCTGAAGTATTCAATATTATTGGGTAGTGATCACTACGCCATGTATCATCAAAAAGTTTACAATTATAATCCATAAATATGGCAGCATCGCACAGTGATATGTCAATTGCTGAAGATTTACTTAATGATGGATGTAAACATGTATTAATCTTATCATTTAGTAGACATAAACATAAAGTCACCTAATAATAAAAATGGTTTTGGTAATTGTTCTTGTTAGTTTCAGTTGGTTTCTCTATAGGCTCTTGCGGTGGGATATAAATAGAGATGTTTACTGTTCTATGTAGGGTAGTTTTTACAGCTTCTGCTTGAAGCTTGGAATCTAGTGGTATTTTACTTTAAGGAATATCATTTCTTATTTGAATTGATACTCCTCCCGATTCCTTCTGTTGAGTTTCCTTAATGTAATTATTTTGTGGGTAACCTTTTATTTTATCATTTGATTTTAAGAATGTTTCTTGTGAGCAGATGAAAATGGGCTGATATTTCGTTATAAGTAAGGAAGATAATTTGTTTTTACTATTAATCCTGTACAATTCCATTGAATAATGTTTTGCATTGTTAGTTTTATTTATTTTGTTTTTTGGTTTGGTTCAATTCGTTTATTTTCATGTTTTCTACGCTGTTGGATCTGATTTTGTTGGGGGCGTTTTAAATATTTAAAGATTTTTTGTTTTGAAAGATTTTTCTCCATGTCCATTCGTTCAAATCTTTTTGTTTTGTTTCAATTAGTGTGACTATCGTTGTTTGTTTTTTACATTTCTTCTTTCTAGGAGATCTTTTTTTTGAAGTTAGTGACAGGCTTTCTATGTTATCTATTTTTAGACAGGTGAGAAGAGGTTCATGAGTTTTGGTTGTGGTAGTATGGAAGCTTGGGTTTTTTTGTTGTTTGGTTTGTGTTTTTCTTTGGTTTGTATTTTGGGGAACATAAGTTTTATTAGATGGAGGTTCAGAGCTTTTCTTTAGAATTGGTTCAACAGGAAACTTGATTGATAGGATGTTCATACTTTCTTTTATTGATTTCACTAATGATTTAAGTTCTTTTAATAGATTTATCATTCATGATGGACCACTGTTTGGATTTGAATTGGGTTGCTAGTTAGTTTGGATATATTGGAAAACCCTGTTGTTACTGTAGTGTCATCGATAATTTTTCTAGATTCAGAGTATGAAATATTTTTGGTGTATTAAATATCGGATATTTTTCCAGGTTTCACACTTTTGAATGAGCACTATGGTTTTGTTTACAGTTTAGGCCATTCTGTGATTTTTCAAGAGGTCTGTTCACTTTCTCCACACCTTTTACAAACTGGAGGCTTGGTGCATTTTTTCTTTATGGTGTCCAAATCTTTGGCAGTTGAAACATCGGAGAGGATTTGGGATATATACATTTATTTTAGTTATAGTTTATCCTATCTTCATCTCTCTGCTAAGATTCTAGGAGTGGTGAAGATGAGTATATATGTATGAGTTTGTATTATTTTATCATTCTTTTTAATGACTTCATCAATGATGCCTTGAAGGCTGAGGTTGGATTTTATCTGATCTAGGGTGCAAAGAGAAAGATCAAGGCTTCTTACTATACCCTTTGATGAATTCAAAGAATTGTGGGGGTAAGATGTTATTGCCAGATTATGAAACGATTTTTGTTTTAATAGTAAATCTGAATGTTTTTGTTACTTCTACTATTAAAGTATTATTCACTATTTTTCACAGATTTTGGATTTATTTTGGAGTTGATTGTTTATTCTATGATAAAACGGGTCAACTTTGTAATTGAAGTTTCTTCTATCGATTCAAGAACAGTAATTGAAGGGAAGAAAGTCTTATCTAAATTCTTTTCTAGTGTTATATTTATAAAAACAAACATCAGTTCCTCCTCAACATGACTGACCCTACAGCCGCCGCTTTCAAATTCAGAGTTCTATAAGATCGCAAAACTCCGAAAGAGAGCTTGACCTGACCAGCCAATTCATGAGGTCGGGCCCATCTGATCAACAATTTAGCTATTTAAGGGCCAAAGTGGAGTGTTGCAATAACCAGGTCACAGATTGCTCAGCCACCAGGATCCCGTCCTACAAGCATCACGGGTTGCCACCCAAGGCCAACAGTTGATCCCATTGGCTGGGTCTTACTCATCTACTGAAATAGCAGTAACGCGCAGTGTTGCACAGGTGTAATGAAAGCTTTAAAACTAATCCAAGGTTCTGGAGCGTAGATTGAAAGAGAAATGAATGGATGTAAGTCAAATTTGGATTTCCAAATTTCGATGTCAAATAATTTTTTCAGTCTCAAACTGAATTTTGAATGCTAAATAAGTCCTCCAAATAAGTGGTATTATGGCTGAGACTAAGAACTACAATTATACCTACTTAGAGCAAAACTTGAAGCAAAAACCAAAATAAAAGGGATGAAAACCAGGTTTTGATCAGACCCGATAGAATATCAGGGCATAGATTTCGAATATCGGAGTCAAATAAGTCATCCAAGGATAAACTAACTTAACCTGAAAATTTATAATACCCATCGAGAGTAAAATTGGAGAAAATGAGCCATATTGATGGCTGAATATGGTTTTTTGATCAGATTCGATAGAATATCGGAGTATCAATTTCCGATATCGGGGAAAATGAGTTGTCTGAGAACATCTACTGTTTGAGACTAAAACTATAATTTTACCAAGTTAGAGCAAATTCTGCAGCAAAAACCACGATAAAAGGACTGAAATCCTGATCTTGATCAGACCTGATTGGATATCGGGGTATCTATTTCCGATATCTGGGGAAATCAGAAAAAAATATGTAGCAGATCGGAAGCCTAAAAAATATTTGTGCGAAGTTTAGTGAGAAGTGGAATAAAATTGTGGATTTGTATAAAGGACATACAGACAGACTGACAGATAGACAGACACACACACACACACACACACACACACACACAAATATCTTGCCTTTTATATATATAGACAATAATTTTTTATTCAACAATGTATTATGGAAATATATTTTTCTTCTTTTTTTTTCAAGCATGTATTTTTTGTGTATCTATTTACATTTATCCTTTCATAACATTTTGACCTCTGTTTGGGGGTAAACTATTTACCCATAGCTGGGACCCTAACAGGTGCTATAACTCCGGGTCAGGGTGGATCTGGAAATAACAGTAATTAAGAGGTGGTTCCATGCCACTCACGAGCTCCCGATCAGGGGTCTTAATGCCGGATGCATTTTACCGTCATACCAAGGCCCGCTTCTCAGTCTGAGACAAATTGTGATTATAAACTAGTACTACCGGCTTAATCATCCAATACGTTCTTCTCCAACAACTGTACGAGGAATTAGCTCTCGAAAAGAGAGTGACTTAATCTTCGCTTCAAAGACGTCAACAAAGTAGGCGTAAGAAAGATAAACATGGACATAGATAGGTAGAAAGATGTCGCCAACTGTCGTGGACCCGGTTAAGAGTGCAGCAAGAAATAATACAACAACCAAAATAGGAAATAACGATATTTACATTAAACAGAGCAAAAAAAAAATACTTGGAACTCTGTTAGTAGAACGATAAATACGGGTTAGGTAGTAATACTAGAACTAAAACTCGCAATGGTCGTACGGTAGCGGTCTTGGCTATCTCACTCTTCTCTGCCGATCTCTCTTCTACTTATCTGCTGATCTTCTCTGTCCTCTTGTGAGGGGAAGTATATGTAGTTGTAGGAAGAGTTCAATCCGTTTAATGGGTGATGTCAACATGGCACCAACTATCATGCACGATGGAGACGCGATTCACACCAAATGTTAGAGAAAGGAAAGAAAAAAATAGGCTTACCACAGGCGAAAAAAACCTCGGATTCACACGCATTCGTTGCAATCGATACAATCACTCCTGTATGGGCCTGTACAGCCATAACAGATACTGTGCCGCCATCAGCAGATTTGAACGCAGATCTCGAAACCTACAAATGACATATAATAAATTTTAAAAATATAAAATCATTACTTTGCTTTCTAAAGCTTAAAATCCGTTGATTTTAGAGGGTTTCGAAAAAACGCATCGTCTTTTCTTAAGTTCACAACGCTAATTTATCAGAATAATTCATAGAATAGCGATAGCACTTCACCTTAGAACTTTCAATAATTGAAATTTAAACAGGCCGCCAACTTGAATAAGCCGGTCGAAAGAACAAAGACGATGATACTCTTCCGAATAATTAATCAAATAATGGTAACACAACTACATTGATCTCGGGTATTTCAATCGCAACACCAAAATTTAGGAATATTGACTATTAAACTCATGTTTGCTAAAAGCTTTTATCACAGACCTGAAAACAAAAAGAAAAACACCCAGACATTTCTCTGGCCTAAACGCATTAACTGAAACAAAAAAATAAGGATAATATCTAAATAATCAACGAACTAACGATAATGTTTATTTATTTATTTCAGAAATGTACCTAATGCTAATAATATTGGAAAGCGTAGTGGCAAAAAATAAAGATAAAAAACTAAAACAATAATACTCGTATGAATTTGAATAATCATGAAATGCTGTTTTTGAAACAACCAATAAGAAGATATCTATAATGAAGAGTTTTTTATAAGAAAAAATGATGACATTTATATGACAAAACCGGATCACAGGAAATTAAAAGTTAGATTGGTAAGCTCAGAAGTTTTGTGGTTAATAAATATATTTTCAAATTTTTAATATATATATTTTATGAGGGAAAAGATCATTAATCATTTTTCCATCATTTTTTTTAACATACGACACAGAATGGTTGTCTGCTTTTTCAAAGATTGAATGGCGTCTGAGACAACCTTGGTTATTGGTTAATAAATGCTAATATGGTAATTTGAATTCGACGTTTGTTTAATCCTAATTTCGAACAGAATTGATGTATGTAAATATTTAAAAGCTTAAGTTCTTCCGGCCCGATTTACCTATTTTATAATTTGAATAATTAACATCAGCAATGTTATTCCAGCCGATCCTTTTATTTGTTACAAATATTTACTGTTGAAATGGAGAAAAATAGGGATTAGAATGGATTGTAAAGAAGTAAAATTTATATAAAACAACAAAACATAAGGTTGTGGAGATCAATGATCATTAATGCTCTGAAGCAAACTCATTACATGAAATATGGCATTAAAAACAATCAGGATTTGAATCATTATTGACCACTGAAGGAAAGGGGTTTTCAAAATCTGAACTTGCATTCTAAATTATAATATGATGTTAACATCACGACACGAAGAATCCAGATGGTACCAACTAAATCGGGTAGACTTCTGTCGATGTCGAGAAGAAATGTTTCCGCATTGAATGATACTCAATAAATAAGTGCGAAAGGCCTATTAAAGAAGAAGTAATGGTTGACATTTATGATCTTTTGTGATAAGAAGTCTAATTAAGATGATCCCGATATTATACAAAGCTATATTTGTCAATCCCTCCCTATATCCTGGAAAGCAGCCTCTTATCTTCCTAGCTCTGATTGCCCAATGGGAAAAAAATTGTGAATTTCAAGTACTCATAACTAAACTAGTAAGTTTTACTCGTTACCAAGCTGACAATAAATTCTAACCAAATGAACTGAATTGTTTCATTTTCAACGTGATTTCTTGTTTTGAGCTTGTGTAGCATCTGGAGAGGCTGCTCTGATCAACAGTTGAATAATAACGGGGTTTCTTATAGTGCCATGTCGCGTATGGATGGGTGTCTCTGCATGAATCTCCGGTGGGCAACCCAGAAGCCACATTATGCTGCAGGCTGCGCTAGTTTCCATCCTACATATGCTGCATACAGTGACCGGCTGATTCTACTCTAGAGCGCTCTCTCTTGATAAATCACTATGAATACACGCAAACAAAATTGCAAAACTGAACCAGCTAATCAGAAAACGCCCATACGTGTCTGCGTCTCCTTCGCAAACATACGAGGTATTCGCACAAACCTTTACAGCGTATAATCATTCGTTCTAACAAACTCACCTGACATCTTAGCTCTCTGTGAAACTAACCTTCTATTCTCTTTTCTGAGTTTTACGTTCCTGGTTACCTTCCCCTCTTCAGAAAGGACTCCAATGTCCATATGCATGGGCTTGATATTTATGTCAGTGAACACCTCCCTCTAGCTAAGGTGATCTCTCTTGAATTCCTAGATCATATTTTCATGTGCTTCCGTCACTCACTTGTAAGCTCGTTTAGCTATTTTTTCTTTCTCTACCGCTCTGACTGTTCATCTTCTGACTGTTCAGTACTAGATATCATCTCTACTAATATCGATAAGGCCATTTCTTCTTATCTATCTACCCATATATTTGTGTTTGGTGAATTAACGCCCACCTTGCCAAGTGGCTGGAAAACTGTTACCGATCTTGCTGGTGTCTACACAATGAACTTTTCCATCATCCAGTCTCTTATGCAATGATGGATTTCCCCACGCGTTTCTCCAACAATCCTAATGGAAGAGACTCACTGCTAGAATCTCTGCTTTACTTCCATCCCAGAGTCTTGCAATGTCAATCAGCTCTGCCCTCTCGGAATCTCTGACAACGCGGTAGATTCCGTTAACATCTCCTTCCACTCCCACGCCACTTAAGAAACTCAGACCAGGAGATTATCCTACTGCTACCAAAGAGCAGACTGGTACTCATTCCGCGACTTCCTGTGTCACGTCCCGTGGAACAATGTTTTTAGCCTTCCTGTTGAAGACTGTGTATTTGAGTTCTCTTGGGTTAAGGCTGGCATCAATGCATTCATCACAGCCAGGAAGTTTCAGCTTAAATCCTATTCGTCCCCTTGATTCTATCCCGCTTGTTCGGCCGCCATTGCCCACCGGAATCACTCCTTTTACTTTTCAGAAGCCACGCGTCGGACCATAACAGGCGCCTGTTCGCCTCAGCACGTAATAAGTGCAAAAAGATACCCAATGAAGCTAAGAAGTTATTTGCTGCCAGAATGAAGCAACGCATAGCATCCCGTAAGTTCGGCACCAAAAACTACTGGCGACTCTGTAAAAGTGTGCTAGAACAATGGTAAAAATACCCTCTCTAATCAATGAATTTGAGGTCCTCACCTCTTCCGCGGACAAACCTGAATGCTTTGCTTGCAGATTTTCCACCAATTCGAGACTGAATTCGTCTGGAGTATCTATACACGACTTTTTGCCTAGACCTGAGGCCAAATTGAACGACATCCACATTACCCCCTCGCTGATCTCTTAAATCATCTCTAAGCTTGACACTCATAAAGCGAGCGGTGGTGACGGGTTCCCAATCATAGTCTTGAATAAATGTGCCCCTAAACTCTCCTCTGTCCTCTCTAAGCTCTACAACTACTGCCTATCTGCTTCCTGCTGTCCTGCTTGTTGGAAGTCTTCCTCTGTTCATATATTTAAAAATACTGGAGAACTCTCGGACCCCGCTAATTACCGCCATATCAGCTTCCTACTGTTTTTCGGCAAAGTCATTATCAACGCCGAGGTGGTTCAGCATCTCACAGCCACAAACTCTTCTCGGACAAACAAAAGTATGGTTTCCGCTTCACCAGGTCTACTGTCGATATGCTAATAACCATCACTGAATATATATACCAGGCTCTCGACAAGAATGGCGAAGCTCGAATCGTTGCCCTTGATATTTCAAAGAGTTTGACAGAGTTTGACATGCTGGCCTTCTACGCAAGCTGCTGAGCTATGTTATAACTGGACAATTGTCTGACCTAATCCAGTCATTCCTCTCTAATTGCACAATGAAGGTAGTACTAAAAGGACATGCCTCCCAAAACTACTATACGAACGCGGGCGAATATCAAGGCTCTATTCTAGATCCTACGCTTTTTCTTATCTGCATTCATGATCTCCCCGTTGTTATAAGATCCCATGTAGGCATGTACGCCGACGATACAACCGTTTACTCTCGCCTTGATCAAAAATCTGCTGAGGTTGACAAAGCGAACCTCACTGTCAAAGTTAAGAAGGATATCCAATCTGTGGTGGACTGGGGAAAGAAATGCCTCGTAAATTTTAATGCTTCTAAAACGAAGCTGCTGTCTATTAAACATCATAGACAATCGCTCTTACTCCCCATTAGCATAGAACAAGCTGGCTTCCTTGAGAGTAAAACACTACGACTCCTTCGCCTCACACTCTCAGCGGACCTCAAGTGGAATGACCATATCGAATCTATTGCGAAATCCGCTGCAAAGAAGGTCGGTACATTGTGCAGGGCCAGAAAATTTTTTCCGTCTGAGTCCAACCTGCACATATATAAATCTACCATCCGCCCGTGTATTGAATACTACTGCCACATCTGGTCGGGTACCCCTGCTATATTTCTCGGGGTTCTTGACAAAATCCAACAAAAAATCTGCAATGTGATCGATACCGACTTGGCAGCTTGGCTGCAGTCGCTCTCTCACGGGCGTGACGTGGCTTCCCTGTGCCTCTTCTATAAATAATTTCACGGCTCCCGCTCTAATGTACTTAGATCACTGGTGTCCCCTAGTTATGAATTTACACGAGCTACTAGATTAGCAACGAGCTCCCACTCTTTTACAGTGAAACCGATAAAGTGCAACCGCAATTTCTACTCTAACCGCTTTTTTCACGCACTTCACACATGTGGAATTCTCTGCCATATACTTGCTTCTCCGACAGCTACAATCTCCAGGAATTTAAATGTAGGGTCAATAGACATCTATCACACTAATTCGCATCCATTCTCACAAGTACTTTTTCAACTACTCAACCCACATCCTCGGTATCCTCATCCGTCTATTACCCTCCTCCTGACATTTCCTATAACTAACCCCTCTTTCGCATCACTTTCTCCAATGTAACCCCCTGCGCAACAGTGGCAGTAGAATACTTTGCTTGGGGAGAGATGATTAAAAGAATGTACAAGACTGATATTCACGACGAAAATCTAGTGGAAAATGGGGGTCTCCTTATATCACACAAAATGTACCCAACTTTTTTTAATATAATCGTGTCGCCCTAAGAAAGGCAATTTACTGCCACTGTTGTGCAGGGGAGTTACATAAGAGGAAAGTTCTAAGAAAGAATGACGAGTTACAGGAGGTGTTATTAAGAGGGTAAGAGAAGGATGAGAATACTGATGAGAGAGGTGTGGACGGATAAAATAAGCATGAGAGAGAGGATGCAGGTTAGTGATATAGGGGGCGCCTATTGACTTTACATTTAAATTCTTGGAAATTGTAGCTGTCGGGGAAAAAAGTAAATGGAAGAGAATTCCACGGGCGGGAAGTGCGAGAAAAGAAACTGATGAGGTTAAATTTGCGTTTACAATTTATTGGTTTCACAGTGAGAGAATGTGACCCATTTGACAATCTTGTGGCTCGAGGAAATTCATATTTAGTGGGTACCAGTGAGCTAAGTTCATCGGAGCAGAAGCCGCAAAAGTATTTGTAGAAGAGACACAGGGAAGCCACATTGCGTCGGTGAGAAAGTGACTGTATAGGAGCCGCCAATCGGGATCGATAACATTACATATTATCCGTTGGATTTTGTCAAGGAACCCAAGATGGATAGCAGGAGCACACGACCAGATATGGCAGCAGTATTCAATGAACGGGCGGATGGTAGATTTGTATATGTGTAGTATTGTTTCGGACGGGAAACACTTCCTGGCCCTGAACAGAGAACCGACCTTCTTAGCTGCGGATTTAGCTATGGATTTTATTTAGTCATTCAACTTGAGGTCAGGTGTTAGAGTTAACCTGAGAAGACGCGGTGTTTTGCTTTTAAGGAGCCTGATCCATGCTAATGGGAAGCAGGAGCGATTGTTTGTGATGGTTAATAAATAGTACCCGCGTAGAGTTTCTCATATCTAGGCTGGCCTGGAGTGTATGATCTGCCTATAAGAGAAGAGCCAAATTCACTTGTATATGACTGGAGAGCACACTGATAAAGAACTGGAAAGAATTAAATTGAATCTTTCGTTTTTAAGTCTTCGATAGTTGAACAATAAATACGTATTAATCACCTACTGTAAGAAGAAATAAGTTATGGTTTCCTGATAGAAGAATAGCCGAAAATATGAGCTTTGATTTTTAGAATGCTAAATTTAAAAAACACAGAAGTTTAAATAGAGGAAATTATGTATTTTGTAATAACAGTAGATGCTTTGAAAGAGTCAAACAAAACATGATGATACATGGCAAGAGAGATATACAAAAATGCAGCATCAGTTCCAGTAAGGATTTGAGTATTAATCGTTTTAAGTTGGATTGTGTTTTGCCGGAAGTCATACATCCTTAAAATTATAATGTCTTTGGAAATGTAATAAAAGGAGTTTCCGTTGCATTACATTCTTTTACTCTAGCCATCGTAATTTTTAAAAATTTCCTCTTCTTTGCAGCACTGAACAATCATGTCTATTCGATACCGCGCCTAAACCCTGTTATTGGTTGGTTGGTTGGTTTTATGGCATATCAACCTCGGCGGTTGCCAACTAAATTTTTTGCCAACTAAATTTTTATTTATTTATTGCTGGTAATACCATTTTTTTTTCAACAATTTATTGTTGTTTTTTATATAATTTTTTGTGTCTAGTAATACTTTTTCTCTTTTCGAGTATCAAGAATCATTGGGAATTATTTTTAAGAGCAGGATCACCAAGTCTTACCCTGTTATTTAACCCATAGCTGGAGAGAAGGAACGGATTAATACTTTTCCCAAGGGTACAAGAGCTTATGTGAATGCAGGGCATTCAACTGGAATTCGAACTCTGCTCACCGATTTCTCTTTCCGAGCCGATATCCACTGCACATCCCTCACTAAACGCTTACAGCACCTTGTATTCCCAAGCAGTCACCCATCTAAGTACTGACCAGGGTCTACGTTGCTTAAATTCGGTGATCGAGCGAGAACCTGTGTATTCAACGTGATATGGCCGTAAGCCAAACTCTGTTATACCATCCATTTATTCGAGCTTGCTACTAAGGTTTAGCATTGTTTTCCTCTGTCTCTTCGATTCAGTCTCTCCGGTGAGTGTCAATTTTTCCAAGCCCTCTTTCTTGATCATAATACCATTAATTTCAATTGCCTGCTTCTTATATTAAGTATAAGTGTTCATTTTATTTCCATTTTCCCTATAACTTCATCGTTGCTCACGTGTTCTGTCTATAGTATCATCAGCATCATCCTGTAGAGCAAAAGTTCTGTTGCTTCGAGTCTACTGCCATATAGGAGAACTGATATTGCATAACAGTTCAGTACTCCTCTTTTTTTCTAAATAATTATGTTTCTTAATACTTAGCTAAGCTTTTGAAAAGAATCTTTCTCTATTCCGAAAATCTTTGGGTGTCGGTGTCTCACTTTTCCAACTCTGTTAAATAACGCCCAAGATTATTAAATTATAGCACTTCTTTGCTACGATTTGTTATTATTTTATCTTAACTTAAACGAGTTGTTGGTAAAGGTTAAAGGACTTGGATTACGTTGTTATTTAATTCATAGATAGGGGTGATGGCGAGAAGAGATCACACATTTCGCAAGATTATTTTTGTGAAAGTGAAAGTGAAAACAGATGAGCACGGTATTAGAACTTGGATCATCGATTCATTACTGCGCGCTATCCGTTGCACTACCCACGTATACTTAATGACTTGCAATTATTTACTACCGTGTCTTTCATCTTGAGTGAATAAAATTGTCGCCTTGTACGTATTTCCAGTCTAGGAATGTGTGATTCTTCAAAATTCCAATATAACTAGGCACCGAGAAGACGGAAGCAAAAGAAAAATGTTTTTAAAAATTGGATTACACGTCCATTTTACACACACACACACACACACACACACACACACACACACACACACACACACACACACACACACACACACACATATATATATGTGTGTGTGTGTGTGTGTGTATCAGAAGATTGGTTACCGACTTTGATCAATATTTGAAATTTATATTCTATATATTTAGAATATATAGTAATTATACCACGTGCTTTATAAAACCCCAGACATGTTCG
This sequence comes from Ascarosepion bandense, assembly GCA_037127315.1. NCBI lineage: Eukaryota > Metazoa > Mollusca > Cephalopoda > Sepiida > Sepiidae > Ascarosepion > Ascarosepion bandense. Next base: position 4,298,141 of record JBBBDQ010000398.1, read on the forward strand.
AATAAAACTAGCTTAATAGAAAATTGCCCGTAAATATTTCATCTCGGAGACGTTAATCTAAAAAAAAAAATTCCTTATTATATTTCAAAAAGTTTGGCATAAGTAGACCATAACTGTGTGCCCAACGATAATAGATTTTTCTAGATGTTAATGCTGATTACTAGGCATTTATCCTACAAAAGAAAACTTCCTGACATTTAATAAGTTAAGTTTAACACAAGATCTCACTACTGATGTTCTTTCAGGACGTGGGCGATCATAGCTCGCTACATTTTTCTATCTTTTGCAATATTTTACTATCAGGTTTTTAAGGGCTTCTAGTTATGTCATCCATTTACATAAGCTCGATAGGTAATTATCTATGAATAGGTTAAATTTGTTTCACACTGCCTTCAATATATCCTGATTTTGTGTGTTTCTGATTCTAAATATTAGTTTTTAAAATGTTTTCATTTATTTAGTCTTATGATGTTTAGATAAAATTCATCAAAGAAGACGCCGTAGTTTTTCTAACTCAAATACTTTCGATCTTTTCCAAGATCATCAACAGCAGTAAATTACGAAATCAAATACTGAAACTGCGATCAAATATTCATTGCGTTTTAATATTGATTAAGAAAAAAAACACACGTACTTGCTTGTCTTATTATAGTCATTGATAAAACTTATCCGTTGTTGGCAAAACAAACGTGTCAGTATAAAGGGAGTTGAAAATAAATTAGTAGAAATTCAAAATGACATTAAATGTTAGTTATATTTATATAATATGTTACTGCTACACTCGTAATAAATTTTGTTGAGTGTCGGTTTGTTGATTTTGATATTTATAACCTCGATAATTTGCAGTTTTTGTTTCCTTTTTTATTATTTCTGTGGTAGAGTTTATCAGATTGGTCAGCAAGTATGTCAATTTTTGTCAGCAATATATATATATATATATATATATATATATATATATATATATGTGTGTCTGTGTGTGTGTGTGTGTGTGTGTGTGTGTTGTCACCGGAAAAATAATTGAAGTTCAATAATAATCCCCTTCTTTCATTTGTTCACAATAGAATTTGTCCTTTACATAAACTAGATTTAACATTTGTGAATCAGTAACTTTTTCTTTCCTACCTGGTCAAGCCACATGTCTACTACCAAAAGGGAATTTTTTACTATGATTCCTCTAGCTTAACCCTATAGTAACCGACACTCACTACATTTAAATATCCCCTGCTTCCGGGGTTTGACAATGCATGTATTGAACTGACATTTTGAAATAGCTATCCCCCTCTAAATATTATCTGAATTACATCTCACCGATGAAATCAGATCCCAAGTAGGCATCTAAGCTGGCGACACCACAGTTTACTCTCGCCTCGATCAAAAATCTGCTGAGGCTGACAAAGCGAATCTCGCTGCTGAGCTTGAAAAGGATCTCCACTCTGTGATTGACTGGGGTAAGAAATGGCTCGAGAATTTTAATGCTTCCAAAACAATGCTGCGATCTGTTAACCATCACAGACAACCGCTCCTAACCCCCCATTCGCATGGAACAGGCTAATCTCCCTGAAAGCAAAACACTGGGAATCCTCAGGTTATCTCTCTTAGCAGACCTCAAGGGGAATGACTATATCGAATCCATAGCTAAATCCACTGCTAAGAGGACCGGTTCTCTGTGTATGGCCAGGAATTTTTCCCGTCTGAATCCATCCTGCACATGTATACATCTACCATCCACCCGTTTATTGAATACTGCTGCCACATCTGGTCAAGTACCCCTGCTATTCACCTCAGGGTTCTTGATAAAATCCAACAGAGAATCTGTAATATGATACATCCCGATTTGACAACTGGGATACAGGTACGTTCTCACAGGCGTAATGTGGCTTCCCTGTGTCTCTTCTACAAATACTTTCACGCCTTATGCTCCGATGAACTTAGCTCACTGGTTCTCCCTGTGTGAGAATTTACTCGAGCTACTAGATTAGCAACTAGGTCCCACCCTTTTACAGTGAAACCAATAAAATGTAACCGCAACTTCTAAACCAGCAGCTTCTTTTATTGCACTTCCCGCTTGTGGAATCCCATTCCGTATACTTGCAAACCCGATAGCTACAATCGCTAAGAATTTAAATGTAAGGTCAATTGTCATCTCCTGTCTCACTGACTCTCATCCTTTTCCATATGCTCTTTCTCCGTCCACTCTCTGGAGCCGAGATGTCAATACTCTAATAACGGATATTTTTTAAGGAATGCAGTTTCAAATCATGCAGACTTCATTTTTGTTTCTAATAAGTGTTTTTGAATCTTCAGGCTCCTACACAAAAGGAAATAAATATACTGTTTAATAAATTGATGGAGCGTCGAATTGTATCTATTTAAATTAGGTTTTATCTATGTACATTATATATATATATATATATATATATATATTCACTGTAGTAATAACAATACCAACAGTAACAGAAATAATTCTGCCGAAACTAGTATTAATTAAGCTATAATTTAAATCGTCTGATTTACAGGAAAGTAAGCTAAGAAAAGAAAAAATCTATTTCAATAGAAACAAGGTAAATTGTTATCATTTTTGTTGAAAAATAAATCATAGCGGTTTTTAGTTTAATTAAATGGCGCAAATGTTTTAGAAAAAAAACTTTTTTTTAGGAAAAATTGACATACAAATCTAAATTTAAATATAAATCTCAAAATTAGATTTAAATTAAAAGATTAAAAAATTGATAAAACATAAAAAAATAAAAAATTATTAACTTAAGGAAAATATCACTTCAACAAGCACACACACACACATATATAAACACACAACACACACACACAACCACACGTGTACAAAAGCCTACACACACACACAACCACACGTGTACAAAAGCCTATACACACACACACACACACACACACACACACACACACATATATATATATATATATACACATTCCCGAACATCTTCTTCTATGTGCTCTATCCCTTCAGGACGTAGGCGGTCATGGTTCTCCACGTCTCCCTATCCCTGGTGGCTCTTAGTATGTTTGCTCCTGTTACACCTCACAACCCTCGTTGCATCATCCACCTGATCAGACCCTGCAAATATGTTATCTGCTGCCTTCGTCTGTCTCTTTTCCCTTCTATCTGGCCTGTCAGTATCAGGTTCTCCAGGTTCTCATTTCTTATTGCATGTCCCAGGAACTTCGGTTGTTTCTTCCTGATGCTCAGTATTGATTTCCTTTTTGTTGCCATTCTTTCCAACAACTCATCGTTGCTTGCATGCTCAGTCCGCGATATCCGCAGCATCCTTCTGTAGAACCACATTTCTGCTGCTTCAAGTTTTGTCCTCATTTTCGATATCACATAGCAATCCAGCACTCTTTTCTTTGTTTCTAGTGAAATTTTCCTGAGTCTTAGTACTTTACTCAGCTTCTGGAAAGCGTCCTTTGCCATGCCAATTTGCCTTCGGATTCTTTCCACACCGCCCTGTATATCCTTTCCTTTCTCCCCACCTTTGCAACTGTCAACACACCTGTATTTCCATCCATCTCTTGCTCCTTTCTAACTGGTTTGTCCTTCTCTTCACTCTTTTAATATTTTTCTCTTATGTAGCCCCCTGCACATCAGTGGCGTTTCCGTCTTGTACAGGGTGATATGATTTTAAAAAAAAAGATAAAAAAGATATTTTGTTAATTTTGGCAAATATATATGTTAAAAAGAAATTTTAGTGTTATTTTGCGTGGTTTAGATGGCAATTTAACCATTGCATCCTGTAAATAAGAACCGACCGAAACACTAACAAAACCAAAAATGATAACGTATTGTTTGGAAAATATATACATAATTTTTTTTATTTCGTGTTCTGCTTACAAAATAATAGGAAGCAAATTAACATACAAGATGTAATAGATTGAAATAAATGAATGAATGAATTCCGAGTCGAAGAAAGAAACTTACTAAATGACAAAATAACAAATACGAATGGAAAGCATTGTCAAATATAAAGAAATATGAATAACAGGAAAAGAGATAATGAATGAATGAATAAATGAATAAATGGATAGATGAAAGGAAAGAAGGTAGAAGAAAGATATAATGAAGAAGTAAGCGTCTAAAGAGAAAGAATGGAAAAGAAAGCAGAATGAATGAACCGGAAAAATCTATTACGGAGCCGAGAAAGAAGAAATAAATAATGTAAAAAAAAAAAGAAGGAAAATGGAAGAAAAAATATGGAATACAAGAACATCAAAAGGAAAAAGGCTATTTAGAAAAAGAGAGAAAAACAAAATAGGAAGGATTATGAATAAAAAAATGAATAAAGATAAAGGAAGAAAGAAATACTGATATAGAAAACAAGAAGAAAGAGAATCACGAAAGGAATGAAAAAAAATGATGAAAATGAATGAGGACGTGAAAACCATAATGAAGATAAATAAAAATCAAGATCAGACACGAGAGAGAGAAGGAAAGAAAGAAATATAGAAAGAAAGAAAGAAAGAAAGAAGGAAAATAAATAGAGAGAAAGAAAGATAAAGAAAAAATAAGAATGTAAAGAATAATGCAAAGAAAATAAAAGAAAAGGTTAAAAAAGATTAGTGAGAACAGAAAAAAAACGAAATTAAGAGGCGAAATAACTAAGAAAAAGAAACAAAGTAAAGAAGAAGGGAGGAAAGAACAAGGAAAAAGAAAGAGAAAGAAAGTAAAAAGGAGAGGAAGAATGAAAGAAAGAAAGAAAGAAAGAAAGAAAAAAGAAATTTTAAAAAATTTGGAAAGAATAATCAAAAAGACAGAATGAAAAAAAATAAAGTAAAGAGAAAGGGAGGGAACAACCAAGAAAAAATAGAAAAAGTCAGAAAATAGAAAGACAGAAGGAATGGAATAAAAAAAGGAAGAAATTAAAAAGGAATGTGGAAAAAACAAAGAAAATGATAGAAAGAAAAAAGAAAGTAAGAAAGCCAAAAAATAATGATGAAAAAGAAAGAAAGAAACTAATAATGATAGAAAGAAAAAAGTTAAAAAATGAAATTCAAAGGAGAAAGAACAAGATAAGGGAATGGATCGATGGAACAATAAACATGAAAAGCTACTTAGAAAGCAGAAGCAGTAGAGAGTGGAGAGGTAAAAAGAATGAAAAATAAGAATATAAACGAAACATAGACGAAGAAAAAGACAAAATGTTTAAAATGAGGATGAAAGAAGAAAGAACAAGAAAGTAAGAAAAATTATTGAAAAAGGGAAAAGAGACAACGCAAGAAATAATGAGTGTGAGAATGAAAAAGTAAAGAATTACAAGAAAATAAGGACGGAAAAGAAAATAATGGAAGAAAAAAGGACAAAAAGAACCAGTGTAAGAAAGAAAGTGAAAACAAAACAATTGAATGTAAAAAAGAAAAAACTTTGTTAAAAGGACAAGAGAAACACCATTCTCTTTCAAAGAAACAATTAAAACAAAAATAATAATAGTAAAAAATAAATTATACCAAAATCCACTGGCAAGTAAAGAAGACACACACACACACACACACACACACACACACACACACACACACACACACACACACACACACAAAAATAATAAAACAGTGACTAAACAGAAGATCATTTTCTGCGCGCTATCTTTTCCCGCGTAACCGGAGTCACGTCGCCGACATTTTGACGTACAATGGCGACTGATCTTCCTGCTTAACACCGACCCCCGGAAATACACAACGCCTTAAGAAAATGCAGATTACGTCTTCTATTCAATCCTCTATTAATATATATATATATATATATATATATATATATTACGTATATACATATTCTTTTTATTAATTACATTTTTTTCATTTGCTTTCTAGGCAGAGTGACATTTTTAATCAATTGCAACATCATTGTCAAATAACTATAAGACGCTGTTGCTTTCATACTAATGTTTTATCTTGAGATATATTTTTTTCGGCCAAACAAACGTCAGTACATAATTATGAAGATAGCGAGCTTTCAATTCTGGAATTCATAAGATAAAGCTTAGAATAATCGACAAAAGACGACAGAGATAACACAAAAGTAAAGTATAAATATGATTTGCTTTGCAGACGTTTCGATAGCGAAGATGATTCTCTTTCTCAGAAGAAACAATGGTAAAAAAAATGAAATCTAGCAATATATATATATAAAGTTGTAGTTTCTGTCTATTTGTCTGCCCTAAAATTTTGGAGATAAAACTCAAAACCATACATATTCTTGAACTACATTACCCAAAATACTTAGATGACTATACTTCATTTTGATTAAAGGTGGTCATTGGAATTTGGAGGGCTACATAGGCATATGATACATTTTCTTTAAATCTGGGTGTTCACGGGAACACAGTGGATATTGTCTCGAATTGTTTTGATTTAATGGGGTCTTCAAGAGGAGGAACACAAACGTCCTAATTAAAACTTAGTATGCTACTTATGCATATGATATCTTTTTAGTATCAGGGTGTTCACGGGAACACAGTGGAAATTGTCCCGAATTATTTTGATTTAAAGGGGGTCTTCAAGAGGAGGAACACAAACGTCCTAATTAAAACTTAGTATGCTACTTATGCATATGGTACCTTTTTGTTATCAGGGTGTTCACGGGAACACAGTAGAAGTTTCAAGTCATGTCGATCAAACAGACTCCCCAATGACACAAACCCTCAATTTGATCTTGATATGCTGCCTATGCATACGATACCTTTTTAGAAAGGTAGACCTTAAAACAATATGTATTCTGAAACCATATTATCCTGGGTACTTGGATAAGATATTTCATTTTGATCAAAGAAGGTTTTCGGTGGGCACAAACCCCTTTGAATTTTTTCCTCTACGTTTTTTGAATATCTTTTTAAATCACATTTGTAGACACATTATTTCACGGAAAAGAAAGTACAGTTGTTCACATACTCCACATGCACAAATGAAGAGCCTTTGTTGTCAATCTGAAAGATATGATGCAAATAAAGAACGATTTTCAATGCAAATCATTATTTATAGTATTCAAAATCTACTATCATGGGAATTTCGTAAAATTTTGCCTGATGTGAAAAATGAAATAAGAGCAAATACTATACTTAACAGGAAGAGACGGATGAAGTTCCTGTAATGAGGAACAAGGGCCTCGAGAATTTATTACTTACAGGAGGGATAGAAGGAAAGCGAGACAGGAGAAAGCAGCGTGAGACCTACTTGATAGGTCTGAGCAAATGGAAGGCGGAGCGAGGTTTAGAAAATATGCCAACAGAAAGTATATTGAGAGCAAGAAGAAAAAGAGCTAAGTGGAAGTCCATAATCGCCTACGTCCGGAATGGACACAGCTCATGAAGAAGATTTGTGAAGAAGCTGACAGCAAATATAAAGGCTCATGTGATTGTATATTCAGTCTCAGCAAGCATTTCGAACCTTCATCTTACAAATGTAGATGAACAACTCCCTTATATTAAAGTTCCGGAGACAATTTTAATCCCTGAAGAACTTGGTAACTGTGTTGAGAGGATTTTGAAGGCAACAGTGTACACAGATTTTAACTTGAATGTCAAATATCCAGACTTGCTTTATAGTGATGTATTGTTTTTCCACTAAATGCCAATATCAACGAATTGAATAAATAGCTAATGAGGGCAGAAAAAGTGTAAAAATCTATTGACACTGCAGCAAATGATGGCGAAGCTCTACAGTACCTACTGAGTTTAATTAAATTGAGCTTTCGGCATTGCCTCCTATCTTCTGAAAGTTAAAGTTTGTTGTTCGATCATGAGCTTCAGATCAACAGATCCATGCTAAATAAGAAACGGAATAAGATGTCTTGCAACAAAATTACATGGGAACTTGATTAAAGCAACAATTATATTCGGGCTTTACATTTCTTATTTTGAGCATTCTACTCATACAAAATGATAGAAAGTTCCTTTTTGCATTTAGGAGACTGAAGTTCCCCAAAAGGCTATGCTTTTCTACGAATATGAATAAAAATCAAGGTCAAACATTCAAAACTATTGCTATAGATCTGATAAACCCATGTTTCAATCATGGCATGTTTTATGTTACTAGAACTTCAAAAATATATCTACATTTTAACTAATCGAAGTAAAGCAGGAAATTTTGTGTACTTTAAAGTTCTTCATTAGAACAGAGTATGAAAATTTATTTTCATGTATATATACTAAAAAATATGTCGTTAATGTTTTAATAGGTAAACAGAAAATATTGTTTTACACAAAAAATGATGACGTTATTAATTAATGTTTTGAAAAAAAGGATTTGTAAGAAACAAATAAATAAAAATTAATGATGGAAATTTTATTCTTTTACACACAGAATGTTTTATCATTTTTTCATGCATTACGTAACATTAAAATGTATAATTTTTCCTCAACAAATTATATAAATGGTTAAGAATCAAACATCATTTTTTTTCTCGCAAAAGAATATTTGAACCGCAGCAATTCGTGGATAATTAGGCTGGTATATATATATATATATATATATAGTCATCCAAATACAAACCTATTTTGCTGTATCACAGCTCATCAGTGCGGCTAGATATCCGCTTGGTTCCACCCGATTTGTTAAAGATTTAATGTAGATTTAATATAGAAGAAACTGTCACTTAAATGATCAGTGTCATGTCTGTCCTACGGACTTCGAAGTGTCGTGATAAGCTCTTGAATAAAAGCTTCCTCACTTTTTCTGCTGATATTTTTCAATTATTGTGTGTTAATATACTGTTGTTGAAATAGTTTTATTTGTTACATTTGTAAGTCTGTGAGTGTGTGATTATTTTGGTTTGATGAATATCATGTTATCATTTTCTTCTCTCTCTCATTTTTCACCTTTTTCTACTTTCTTCGATTATCTTCTGGTTTTCAGCTGATTTTTTATGAGTGCTGAATTTTTGGTAATTTATCATTTTTGTCGTGTGCTCACCGCTTGGCTTTATGGACGTCAGTTTAATGTTTGCTTGTGTGTTTATAAATATATTTGTAAGTGCACGCTTGCATGCCTGTGTGTACAAGTCTAATTGTGTGTTTGAGTCGGAGTGTGTGTTTACGCAGGTTTTCTCAGACATTCACGCGCAATCCTGCATGATTGTTGGTGCTAATTTTTATATGTGCTTTTAATGTACATTGGTGCATTTTTGGTGATACTTTAGTCGATTGTATTTTTTAAACTTCTTCGTTGCGGCTTTCTTGTTTTTCAATGGAATTATTATATATAATATATGTATAACATATGTTTACATTCCCGCCCCGACGTATTTGTGTATGTATATTAATTATGTTGTAATGAGTGTAACCGCATGTTGGTTTTAAACATGTGGCAGGTGCATGCATTAGTTGTACTTGTGTGTGTTTACGGATTTGGTAGAAGAAATTGAGGAGTTGTTTGTTAATGATATTGTCATTATACAAGTATACTTTACTACGAAAATAATTATAACTTCAAATTCTTGAGGCTCTCTAGATAAAAAATAATGCAACAAACATTGAAAAATTAATTATAAATATATCAACAATGTTTTAAAATATCTATAACAACAAGGTTTTAAAGCATCTGTTATCATTAATTTCAAAATCAAAAAATTCATACTTCGTAGCTATGCATTGTTTAACAAAACAAGCGTCACAATATAAGGGAACTAAGCTAAAACTGTTAGGTATGCAAAATTACCTTAAATATTGGTTAAATACAATTCAACATATTGTTGTCACACTCGAAATAAATTTTGTTGGGTGTTGGTTGGTTTATTTTGATATAGATTGCCTCGAGAATTTGAATTGTGTCTATTATTTTTGCCGTGTAGTATATTTGTGTAGTTAACGAGTATTTCCCTGTATTGTGAAGATAAACGGAAATATAAGGCTAGAAAATTAGAAAGTCATTCCTTGATTAAATTCATCTTAGCATTAAAAAACCTGACTAGAGTACTCAAAAATATTATAACCAAAATAGATTTAATATGTCAATATTATTATATGAAACATGTTTTAATGTAGTATATGTTCATTTAGACTTCATTTAAACATGTTGTTTTTATATGTACACACTCACACAAACACACACACACACACACACACACACATATATATATATATGTATATGTCTCTATATATATAAAATTATATTTAGACAGAGTAGTTTTTCAAGCAATAATTCATTAAAACAATTTTTACTAAATACCACTGACAAGATCTGTATGTTACAATTTTATTATGTTTTTACAATTTCCAAAAATATAAGTGGAAGTCTAGTCACACTCATGAGATGTGATATATCCCGAAAAGGAATACAGTATGAAATGATCAGTTGAAGAATGGAAATCCACACCAGAAAAAAGAAATACAGATTTATTGTACTAAGGCACGGATTAGAGCGCAATCGACTATCGAATAGTGAATGTCTTCGCCTAAGACTTTTTGTATTTACTAGCCTTCCCACGCAAGGCCAGATGTGACACATGGTCATTTTATACTGGGTATTCCCGGCTATATAGGCGGGCCAAAAAATGTCTGTCTATTTTTCCCCAGTCGTGGTTCTACCCTTCGGCGGAACCACGACTGGGTTTGTGCTCTCTGCTTCCGAGCAGAGAGCGCCCTCTACCTGAAAGCAGAGAGCCGACAGTGTCATAGAGCTGTCAGGCGAATGCCTAAGACTTTTCCCCTTCGTACCGCTCGTTACCGTCCTTTATAAAGTAGAGCATTCTATTCTCGAAGATGGCAGGATGTTCCACTATAACAAGATGTGATACAGGGAAACAGGCTTATATGTAGATAAATAATATATATATATATATATATATATATATATATATATATATTGTAAAATTAATTGAAACAAAATGAATAATGTCTTCATAAAATCGTTTGAACTTTCTCTGATCACATATATGTCGTTTCTTGGCGTTAGTTTTATCCCGACAGAATTATTCTTTTCGTTTTGGACTAATGGATCTTGTTTGTTCTTTCGCCTTGATGACACGACTCACAGTTAAAAGACAAAAAACAACAATATCCACGATCTCACTTTAAGGCTTGACAGCGTGCTCGTGCAGCGTTACAATTTTTGTACGCTACCTTGGAGTGACAATGGCCATCGAAGAAATAAACGACAGTGGAGACTATAATGTATAGATATTATAAAAGATCTGATGAAATCGCTGATGATGCAATAATTTTCACGGCAAAAAATATTATCATACACCCCCAGAATAGATTCATATTACTGCACACTACTGCAAATGAATTAATCTTAGAGAAAAACAGAAATCGATTACACCCACTCTCTCCATAATGTCTCAAAATGACCTTATAAGAAAACTATAGTAGTTGTTTCACTTAATTTGCACAAGGGTATATATATATATATATATATATATATATATATATATATATATATATATAATTTTCTAAACATACTATTAAATATAAGAGACAATGAATGTCTATTATGTTTAATCATGAGCCGTTCTAAACATCGTATTTTGGCTTTAATTGTTGTTGCTTAGCAAAGTTTTATGTCAACACAGAATAAAATCATCTTTGATGGTGGATGTTTTTATGTTAACGTCCCTATAAGCTCTCTGAAGATAGCTCATGTGAGCCAAAAACTTAGAACCAACGTAATAAAAAATTATCCAAATTTTGATGCATAGTTGTCTTTATTTTCAACTGAAATTAAAGCTAAAATACGATGTTTAGAACGGCTCATGATTAAATATAATAGACATTCATTGTCCCTTTATATGTTTAGAAAATTATCTACTACCTCGATACACTATATATATATATATATATATATATATATATATATATTGAGAGAGAGAGACAGAGACAGACAGACAGACAGAGTGAGAGAGAGAGAGAGAGAGGGGAGAGAAACAGGCAGAAAGTCAGACACACAGATAGAGTGACTAAAAGAGAGTGACCATGTCAACAGAAATCAATCCTGCTCATGTGCAGCAGTTTGAACATGGATAATCGTCTATGTCAACATACACTGGTAATATTTATATTTATCTCACTTTTTTCCTTTTTCTCTCATCTCTTTCATTATCTCTCTCTCTCTCTTTCTCTATTTAATATATATATATATATATATATATATATATATATATATATATATATATTCGTGGGTGTATGTATGTGTGTGTTCGCAGTATAATGCAGAAAAAATGTCGATGTTACACAAAAGGTATTTATTTTAGGATAATCTGTTTCCTTACAAATAGGCTTAATTCAGTGGCAAATATTAATCACATTGATCAAACGTTATGCAGTGAAAATATCTGATTATAATTAAAATAAAACAATGTGTCATGTTGCGGAAATCAACCTTAGGACGAAAGAAAATGATTGCTTCAAGTTCTTATTCTTAATACTATTTGTGTGTATCTGGAGACTTGAGCGAAAATGTCAGTCAAGATTTCAACCTTCTTTTACTTGATTTTCTGAATGTGCAAAAACTAAATTCTATTTAATATTATTTGTGTAATTTATAGAAATACGCTGAAAACACTAATCTTGATAAAAAATACCTGATTTCAACCAGTTTTTGCACGCTTTTGCAAGTTTGAAAACATCAATTGTTTTAAGAACAACATTTTAAATACATAAATTATATACTAGCAGTGTAGCCCGACGTTGCTCGGGTGTAATGAAAGCATTAAAACTAATCCATGATCCTGGAGCTCAGACTCTTTGGACGTTGGAACGAAAGACTAAAAAGCAATAGTTGTTTCTAGTTAAAGTCAAATTTTGATTTCCTGCTATCGATATCAAATAAGTTATTTTCGTCATAAACTGAATTTTGAAGGCTAACTATGTCCTCTGAGTAAATGGTGCCATGGCTGAGACTAAGAACTACAATTATACCTACTTAGAGCCAAACCCGAAGCAAAAACTAAAATAAAAGGGCTGGAAAAAAATACAGACATACAGCAGATAAACAGACACACACACACAAACATCTTGCCTTTTATATGTGTATATTATCGATTTTCTGCATTATTGTAAGAACTCCAACCTTGAAACTTCTGAATATTGTTTCTTATGTCTTTGTGTATGAGTGTATCAAATTTGATTAAAATCGGACCACTCCTTCTATAACCCAATTTTTTCGATTATCAATTTTCGATATTTATCGCGGGTACCTCGACACGTAACCTAGCTAAAAACACTCGCAGACCCTTATAATACAACTGTCTAAATTTCCAAGAAAATCGGTTCAGCCGTTTCAGAGTCTATAGGTAACGGATACACACACACAGACATACACACACACATACACACGCAGATAAAGTTCCATTTATAAATACGTTTAGATATATACAAATATTTGCTCATGATAAAAACAAAATGTAACGAGTGAATAAATGATAAATGCTCCCGCTTTTGATATTTTTGGTTCATTAAGCGAACAATAACTTTGATAAATGGTAACTTTCTTTCACTAGATCACTCGCTAGTGCAATGACTTCTAACTCCATTTCCGGACATCATTTTTAAGCTTTTAATTATGGCTAAAGCATTCTTTAGGACAAAGTCAGTAAACTCGTGTAGCAGAGAATTCGCTAGAAAACTGAATCCTATCCTCACAAAATGCCATACTTAACTGGTGCAAGCAAAACATAATCTTCTGGTTGACGTTTCTCTTCAGGTTTATTGCTATAAGTATAGCAATCGTAGTTCTGGTTAATAATTATGTAAGGAAACACTGGAAGAAATGTTGTGTAAAGGACATGTTTAATCAAATGAGAGACATAGATTAAATAATAATACACCGGAACATTTTCCGCCAAACGTATCTCTTTAAACGTTGAGGATTAGTTGATTAAAGTAACAACATTGGGATTACCTAAAAAAGAACTAATACAAAGCAAAATATTTAAAAAATATAAAATATTTATAGGAACATACACTAATGAAAATAATATTTTTCTGATTCTATATTTTGTCATTAACTCAAGAACACTAACCATGGGTATATAGTACCCAGCACAAATGACGCCATTTTAATTACTATTTAATTAAATTTTCAGTACCTGATTTTCTTACCTAAATAATATGTTTTTCAGTTCATATTAATGATAACACAAAGCACAAAGTTTTAAGTGCCTGCATGTAAAACATGTCAAATAAAAATTCATATTTAATTTTGATATTTTCAAATCGAGTATGATATACCCATGGTTAGTATTGGTGTAACTTTAATTGACGGTTACTGTTCCAGAGTTAAATAAAATTGGATTTCCAGTTCTTTCTAAAGTTAAATCTATAATTCTAACAACTTCACTTAAACTCTAAAAAAGGTATTTCTATTTATTTTTCTTCAATAGAATTATCCAGCTTTGCCGGTAAATTTTCATTGTAAGTCCAGACGCTTTTCCCCCTTCAAATTTATCCAAAATAGCATTATCTCTGTGCAAATGTATATGCTGAACTCAAATCAACTGTTAGTTATTGAAGAAACTTACCTTTTCTTATCTAAATGTCCATAAAAGAACGAACTATATCTTGCACTTTTTATCTCCCGTAACTCTCACGAAGTCATGTAATTAACTGCAGAATGACGTACTGCGTAATGCAACGAATTTTGCCAGATTTTTGGTCGACTTTTCTTCATTTACTGATACTTCCGGCGATGTACTTCCGGTAAAAAAGTAATACGCTATTGTATTTCTACGCTTGTTACTTTCATAACAGGAAGTACATTGCCGGAAGTTTCAGTCAAGGAAGAAAAACAACCAAAATTCGATAAAAAATTCTGCAGTTAATTACATGACTTCGTGAGAGTTACGGGAGAGAAAAAGTGCGAGATTTGTTCGTTTTTTTATGGACTTTCAAAGCAAAAAAGGTAAGTTTCTTCAATAAGTAATTGTTGATTTGAGTTCAGCATATACATTTGCACAGAAATAATGCTATTTTGGATAAATTTGAAGGGGGAAAAGCCGTCGACACCTAAAACTAACATTTACCACGTTGCCTATCATTCAGTTCACAGCCAACCATGGTTTTTGGGACAAGGACAGAGTTTTATCCCTTGTTTTCTGTTTAACTTTATTTTTCCAGTTCTTTCTAAAAACTATTTCACATCCATACTTCTAACATCTTTACTTACATTCTGAATCTTTATTTACAATTTATTTGCTTTTAATTTTTTCCATTCCGGAGGAATTGATTTGTTAGCTTATCTAGTTAACTTTCCTCACCGCCTTGGCATCAGGTCGTACCGTAATGGTTAACAAGCTTGTGTGGCTAGAATTATTACAATTGAGGAATGATTTCATTTTCACTAGATATCCAATATGTTCAGATTTGTGCCACATCTAAACAGCGTTTAGAAAATCACCTTTCTTTACCGGTCTTTGCATTTTAAAGGTGATTATTGGTAACTTTTCATTCTATCACAGTTGCACTTACTGTTATTCCTGTTGTGTAGGACCGCTCATTTTATGGTTCTCATTTAAATTTGGTGGTGATAATATTTTCTATTTAGTGCAATTGCACAACAGTTGTCCAAATTCTCGATTTAGAGAAAAATTAATGAAAAATTTTTAAATATAAAGTCAATAGACATCTTCTATCTCAGTAACTCACATCCTTTCTCTCAAGCTCTTTTCTCCATCCACTCCACCCCCATTAGATCGGTATTCTCATTCGTCTATTAGCCTCCTCCTGACATCCCTTATAACTAACCCCTCTTCCTCATCAGTTTCCCCTATGTAAGCCTCTGCGCAACAGTGGCAGTAAAACTGACTTGCTTGAGGTGAAATAATAAAAAATACAAGTATACTCTACAACGAAATAAATTAAAAATTCAATAAATCACTCAATAAATCTCGGGCCTAACTAATAGGCTAGTACTTCATAAAAATCATATGGGTTTTTTTTTATTAGTGGTGCCATTTATATGGATTTATTGGATGATGTGTTACCTTGATTCATGTTTACCATTGGCTTTCCGGTTCCTTCTAGACTTTAGTGAAAGCGAATGAGAAAACTTTAAAAGCTAAAGTTTTCTTTCACTCCCAGTAGCCTCTTGCATCTTAGTAGCATTATCGCCTTGCTAGGTGTGACGTGATTAAAAAAACATAATGATTCTTTAAAAGAAACGATGTAGACATGTCATATTCAACTATCAAATTTATTAAACGGAACAAATACTGTTTTTGTAACAAACAATTTCTTCTACAAAAGTAATATGCAGAAGGAAAGCATGAAAGGAAATAGCGAGAAAAACTTTTACTTTTGCAGTAATGCAGATTATTTAAAAGAAAACCTAAATACTGAAATAATTAACACGTTTTAACAAATTAAATTTCTCCGTGGGGAGGTTAATTATCAAAAAGTGCAATCATTTTTGCGCAGGCGTACAACACATAACGATTTGAACGCTAAGTGTTGTCTGCTCTGTGCCAATAAATCCTGACTTCTATTGGTGTTATCTTGTGAATGTCGTCATTTCATGTCACCTCAAGCGTTTTTTTGGTTTATCTCTTTTAATGTCTTCCGTTTTCCTTTTTTTTATTTTCCTGAGTTTCTTTTTATCTTTATTATTTTATTTGTTTCTTTATACTTTTATTTAATTTATTTACACTGTTTATTGTTTATCATTTTATCTTTTATTTCGGTAATTATTTATTTTAATAACTTGACTTTCTTTCTTGTT
Organism: Ascarosepion bandense; assembly: GCA_037127315.1. Classification (NCBI taxonomy): domain Eukaryota; kingdom Metazoa; phylum Mollusca; class Cephalopoda; order Sepiida; family Sepiidae; genus Ascarosepion; species Ascarosepion bandense. The sequence goes on from JBBBDQ010000398.1 coordinate 4,314,809, forward strand.
TTTTTCTTTGTTTCATTCATTCTGTTTATTTTTATATTAGCTAAATGCAACCGCCCTTTCGACTCCAACTGTATTTGAATAGCTGACGCTAAACTCCAAAAGAGTAACACACGTTAGAGGCAGTGAAAGTGAATGAAAAGACTGAGAGTAGGCAGGATTGAAGAAAGGATAAAAAATTATAGGATACAAATCCTATATCATCTAACAGTAAACTAAAACACACAAAGAAAGATTGCACACACGAAAAATCGGATTCAAATGACTAAAAACATTTTGGAAAAACCCAACAAAGGCAAATTTCACATGTCAGTGTGAAAAGCAGAATTCCGGAACATCATTGGATAAGAAAAAAAAATACATATTACAACGTCAGTAAAGCGTTTTTTCACATCTAAAAAGGAAGCTGCCTCTGATAGCTGATCACATGACTGAAATCCACTACTTAACCGCGTCCGTGAACGGTCAAGAGTCAAAAAGGTGCAGAGATTAGAGGGGCTAGAGAACTGACAGACAGGTCCGTCGCCGACTCGACCAATACAAAAAAGAAGAAGAAGGAAAGAAAAACAACAAGATATCTTCAACTACCCATAAAACGTTTTACATTTCTCGCCAGCCAGAAAGAAGAAGGAACACAGATTTTATTAGTTAAGTAGACTGATTAATCGTTTTACATACAGGAATTCTGCTACTGACTACTATCTCTATGTGACCCTTTTCCCTCTCTCCGGTTATTTCTCACTCACACTCCTTTTCACTTTAAATTAATAAACCCTTTTCTTTTCCACCTACTTGCACATAAAAAATAAACAATCATTGTTCTACTACTCTGTTAAATTACAGACAGCAAAATATAGATACTTTTTTGTTCAACCAACATTCGCTTAAGCCTAAAAAAATATACAAAAGAAATATACAAATTGTTAACTTCTGTATATATATATATATATATATATATATATTGTTAAATATACTATTTTCTAATTTTATACTAACATATCTTATTGCGTTGTCTTTTCTTGAAATTTGTGTTATATTTTATGGACAGAATATCCCGCATTAATTTCTTCCTTTTAGTCCGGGTGTTCTGTAACCCCACAAGATGAACCGGAAGAAGATAGAAGATTGACGTTGCATTTACACCTTTGAAGCTTGTAGTTATCAGGGAAACAAGTAAACGTAAAGTGGAAAGTGGAAGAAAAAAAAGAAAATTGTTGGAGTATTTATGTGACCATTTTACCAAAATAATTCTTTACAAACAATTATTCTAAAAACATTTATTCGAATTGCAAATTGTTTGAATGGAAATTAATCGAAAGGACAATTATTTTAAATGATAAATATTCGAAGTGCAAAATACATTATTGTAATAAAAGAAGTAAAAATTTAAAGAGAAAATGCACAAATGGTAATTACTTGAAACACAAATATCGTTAATAGAATAGTCAGTAAGAAAAAAATTATGACCTTACATTATATGATACTGCACGCAAATAATTACTTACTGAAATGTCCTCGTTAAAGGATGTTATTAATTTTTAAAAGTTTTTCTTTTGCGTCGTGGTAATTATTGACGCTCTTGATATAATGACAACCTGCTCTGACTTTTGTAATATGAACTCCTTGCAACTCCAGTTATCATTTAAGAGCACCTAAGAATTTCTATATTGTCGGATGACACTTGATACAAAACAATCCCTTGCCGTCCTTCAAGTGCGTTATTAGTTCTAAATGAATCAGCATTGATCTCTTCCAAAGCAAGATCTTGTACGTAATTCAAACATATATTTTGATTAATTCTTATTTAGTATAATTGTTCTTTCGATTACGTTTTATCAAAACAACTTATAATTCCAATAAATGTTGTTCAAATAATTGTTTACGAATAATTGTTTTATTACATTTTACTCGAAACAGTTCGAGTTAAAGAGATTATTTTGCCAGATCTGTTGCATTTACCTATTCCAAAAGTAAAAGGGTGGGACCTAAATCCCAATCTAGTAGCATGCTTAAAGTCATGTAGTCAGAGCACCAAGGAAATAGACTCTTCAATGCTGTTGCCATGAAAATATTTGTAGAAAAGATAGAAGGAAGCCATGTCATAAAACTAAAGTCGTAATTCTAGTTCAGTATCAGTTACATTAACATTTTTTCTTTTGATTTTTCAAGAAACTCGATGTGTACACCAGAAGCAACAGATAAGAGATGTCAATATATTCATTGTAAAGAGGAATAGGGTAGATTTGTAAATCTGCAAGATAGATTCTGACGAGAAAAATATTCTGGTGTGACACAGTGACCCAAATTTTATTGCAATAGCTGCAGTTAATAATTCTATATTGTCGCCCCCTTCAAGTCAGAGAAAAACGAGATGCCAAGAAGGCGTTCTGTGTTAGTCTCCTGGGGTTTAGCGTCAGCCATGCAATAATAGAAGGCAGAAAATATTTTTCATGTTGGTCAAATAAAAACAGTTTTGTTTTAGAACCCATTTCTTGTTCCAGTTAACAACTGATTGGGGGTCTTTTTCAAGAGCAGTTGCCAGACTTACTTTGTCAGATCTGTTGTATTTGCTACTGAGACATGTAGCATCATCTGCATAAGTACCTCGTTGAGGATTGACGATATCGGGAGGATCATTGGTGATAATCAGAAATAGCGTAGGAACCACTAAAAAACCTTGGAGGATACCTGAGTTTTTTTAGAAAGAATCCGAAACAAAAATTTCCAATAGATTTCTTGAGTAGGTACAGATCTTTTTCTATTTAATGCTTTTAGCAGTTGATTGGTTTATAACTAATCCAATATCAGTTCTCTTTTCCCCTACATATTGTAAGCACAAACGACAATATTGTTTCATGCAGGTATAATATTTGAAGAAGAAAATTCAAGTATACGAAACACACATTTCTTAACACGATAACTAATTTTTTCATCTGTTATTGAATAATATTTTTACACGAACTGGTTATCTATTCGATAGCGCATCGTGCACTAAAATAGCTCACAAATGATAGTAAACGATTAACATCTGAGGGAAGTCGATAGATATCCGCTCTCGGAAGATGGGATCGTGTCCCAAGTTTTTTCTTACAACATTTTGGGGATTAAAGCAACGTCAATTTCAACCAAAGGAAATTAATTTATAATTCCTTTTGAAAATATTTAAGTGGAATGGTGCTAATGGATATTAATCAACCCAATTATGTTGCGATAGACGTACGTTATTAATTATTGACAAATTGAACATTTTTTACATTTTATAATAATGTTATAAGCAGGGTGAATTAGGTCGGATTTTTATATACATCGACACGTTGATTATTTTTTAAATCTGTTTTCACTTAGCTCAGTAAACAGTAATGTTCAGGTTTGTACTTGAGAGTGTAGGTAAGATTTGTTTCTATTTATGCCTGAAACTATACATAAAAACGGACAGGCTTATAGTTCAATCTAATGGTGAATAATACTCTAATTTATAGTTTACTTGAGAGGGAAATATTGGTCGGCTATATACTTGACTTTGTAAGTAAAAATGTGAATTAACCACTCCTTGAATCATGCAAGAGCAGACTATGCTTGTATTTGTAAACCGAGCCCAGGGAGTTAAAAGAAGCGCCAATCTGTATTTAGTCTAGATACCTCCACTAAATCGCTGAAAGAACAGCATAGTATAAAAAAGGCTCCAAATTTAATAAAAACTGAATTATCAAAATATATATGTTATTATTAAGAGGAAATATCAAATTATCTTTAATTATACTTCTAACCTTTCATGCCCTTCTAAAATATTGGAAATTTTGGTAAAAAATTTTATTTTGATTTTAGTTCGTGGTTAATTAAATCGTAACGAGAGTTTACAATGGAAAAAATAATATTACATAACTCAGTTTTTTTTTCCGATGACAAACACATTGATTTGGAAATCCTTGAAAAAGTCAAATAATTGTTGGATTTTCATGAAACCTTCAGGACTTATTCAGAAATGAATGAAATTGTTTTTTTTAAATTATTATTTTAAAATCTTGTTATAAATGTATTTTACTACATTTGTTACCACCCTTCACGTAAATTGATGAAATTGTAAGAAATTATATTTTTTTGCAAAAACTGGTTTTATTAGTTAAACGCAGAAAGATTGGGTTATGTAAATCATCTATGTTTTTATAAATTTTGCCTTTATTTCTGAAAATTTGCTCTGAATATTAACATAAAAAAGTGGAATATAACTATGACATTATTCAATTTGATAAACTCTTATTTCTTTGACTAAATAACATAAATTAAGGACATTATAATCTGAAGAATATCATTTTCGATTAATAATTCAATTTTAAAAGAATTGTTTCTATTTCTTAATTATAATAATTGTTAAATATTCAAAATATTTTCAAAATACTTCAGAGATTTGTTGGGGTTAGTTTATAAACTTATTAATTGAAAATTACAAGGTTGCCATCTTTACGACGATTCAGCCATTGTAAGCTCCGTCCTTCTTCAGGTGCTAAGAATTATGAATCGAAAACTTTACTTTGATCAGTTTGGTATATCATTTTAATTCCATGTGCAATACTACCTCCGGATGCTATTTAGTTATTCCTCTTTAACTTACCTCCCTAAATTATTTGTACACTAATGTTATAGCAAGGTATTGCAGTCACAACATTTTAATTCAAGATATTAGAACTAACAAACACCTACATCTACTGGGCCATGTGTCAACATCTCAAAAGTATAGCCAAATACTGAGAACAAAAATATATTATTGCAGCTATAACACAACTGGAGATGGTAAAACTTCATTTTTTAGCCTTGATAAATGAATATAATCGTTTGGGAAATCTTATGAGACAATATGGGCCATGTGTCTTCATCACAGAAATATAGATAAATAATGTTATGGTGCCCTACCTTTAGGAATGGACACATCCTCCGTCAATATAATACTACATGCGTGACTTCCGGGAGGTAATTGAGACGCAACTGTGACGCAGTCGTGTGACAATCAATATGTTGCGTAATTATACCGTTCGGACTTAGACTTCTATTTGCTGATTACTAACACCCATTAATGTATATATATATTGTTCTGTTATTCTACTACACTGTTTGAACCTACCTTCTTGTTTCCGCGGCTTACTTCCTGGACCAAACAGTGCCGAACAACTTGCTGACGAAGATTTCGTCACAACAAATAAAGCTACATAAATGTATTACTGCAGCCATAACACAACTAAAAATGATAAAACATCATTTTTCAGCCTTGATAAATTAATATAATCGTTTTGGCAGTCTTGGGAGACTACATGGGCCATGTGTCTTCATCTCAGAAATATAGACAAATAATGAGACAAAAATGTATTAATACAACAAAAACACGATTGGAATTGATAAAACTTCATTTTCCAGCCTTGATAACTGAATATAATCGTTTTGGCAGTCTTGTGAGACAAAATGGGCCATATGTCCTCATCTGAGAAGTATACACAAATATGGAGACTTAAAATGTACTAATGCAGCCATAACAAGACTGGAGTCGATAAAACATATTTGTACCATCAGAAGTCAGTTTACTTGGAATGAAACTAAGCAGGTATTATTAAGAAGTGCTGAAATGAATACGTGTATCATCTCAAAATCCTAACATCATTCCCTCATTGTCAACCATTAAAGTTTTCAGCTCACTTTCATATATTCATCTCTTTCTTAATCGATGTAAAATTAGTCATCAACCCTCATTGTTTTCACATATCCTCATAAAGGTTGCCTCTTTCGCTGTAACCCTACTAAATTAAGGGGCTCTTGGGCCTTGTACAGAGTAAACATCATTGTATAAAAAATATAAAAAATGATTCAGTTCGGAATTCTAAGCACGACACCGAGTAGAACGAGAGAAGCTTGAAGAACGCCGCAGGATATGACAGCCGAAACGTTTGTACTATAGCAACCCAGATAAGCGTGTTCGTCTGAATAGCGCAGCTTATAATGAATGTAATTTCTTCCTTGATTGCACGGTCGTGTCTCTTCAAGAATTCCTGATAAAGGACTGTTCACAACAAAAAATAAAACATATCACAGAGTATATATATATATATATATATATATATATATATATATATATATATATATATATATATATATATATATATATATATATATATATATATATATATATATATATATATATATATATATATATATATATATATAGTTGTGCCTAGTATGTCTGAAGGAACTCTGTGAAACCATTATATTGCTTCTGGTGTCCCAGTTATTTAAAGATAGAATAGGGAATATGGCCGACTTGCGAAGAGTTCCTTTTTTTTTCCTGACATTGTTTTTAGGTCGAGAACTAGTAGAATTTTTTTTTTGTTTTCTTCTTCTTTTAACTTTTATTTGTCGGCTCGTGGTACCGTGGAGGGGGGCCTTTACTAGAAAGAATGATCCGGAGAAAATTACAAGAGATACCGTGAGATAGTAAAAGGCTGTGGAGTGGAGTCGAAATGGTCGGTCGGTAAGAAAATGAATAACAAGACGGGAACTGAAATAACTTGCTTGTTAGAACAAACCATTCAGCGTCGAATATTTACCAAGAAGAGGAAAGAATGAAAAGAAGTCTTCGTAAGCAGCCGTGTTTGAAAGTCAATATTAAGGTTCATGTTTTTTTGCCGATGTAGCGAACGATGTATTGAAAGTTCCTCATTCATTTTTTGTCTCGTTCTTCCCCAACACATTTTTTTAGCAAGTAATGAGGAGCGAATATGTATTTCGTCTAGCACGCATTTTAAGTAATGAAAATATGAAAAAAAAATCACGACTTTTATCTTCTTTTATATTTCTCTGTTTTTTTTTAATTTCTTCTTCAGAGTTCATTACTTCCCTGAGGCTGAGGACAAATAGTTCTTTACTTGCAAAGAAAGAATATAAAAAAAACAGTCAGTAATGAAGAAAAAAAATACAGTGACAAAGCGGGAAAAAGACAGAAGCAAAAATATCGCCAGGAGAAATAAAAAGCCTATGAGGAATAAAGAAAAGAAACCCATATACGCACAGCATGGACTCCGATTGTGTAATTCTATTTTTATATTCATGAGTACAAGGTATTTACTAAACTAGGCTTAGTCATGTACAAGTCCACAACAGTTTAGAAGAATAAAACACAGTTATTAAACAAATGAAAAAGCACGGTGGTGAAATAGACAACCGCTCGGATTATGAAATCGGAGAACTGAGTTCAAATTTCAGTCGAACCCGTTTACGAGCTAATACCTTTTGAAAAGGTATAAATCTATCTATTCTTCCCCCAGCTGTAGTACAATCTAGATACTATAGACATGAGTGGCAACAAATCTAAGAAAAGGCAAACTACGCATTCAAGCAGTGCCCACAAAAAAACACTTCTACAGCGGCTTTGAGTCACGGCATAAAAAAAAGTATTAAACAAAAGATATTGGTTCTTTTTTGTTATTCACCTCCCCATAAAACTGGTTCTGGGTATGGCAGTAAGGTCTATGATTGGGATGTTGTGAAAACCTTGGAACCACCTCTTAATTTCTGTTGCTCCAGGATATCCTGACCCGGAGTGGCAGTACCTGTTAGGGGAACATCTATAGGCAAATAGTTTACACTCAAAGTGGGGTCAAAACACTATAAAAGTATAAAAATACACTTTTAGAGAAATATATACATAAAAATATACTTTTATAGAAAAATATTTATTTTTGAAGGAAATACATTTTTGAAGAAAATATTATTACCTTACAATATTTTCGAAGGAAAAAATAATATTGCCATAATACATTTTTGAAAGAAAAACATTATTATTAGCAATATATTTTTAAATGCAAAAGTAGAAAAAAATTTTCATTTTCTATCTATCTATCTATCTATCTATCTATATATATATATATATATATATATATATCAATTTGGTCATATCTGTCTATCTTGGGAACATCGGCGTGATGTAATGGTTAGCAAGCTTGTCTTGCTAAAACCTATTACAATAGAATAGTGAGTTTAATCCTCACTAGGCGTGCCCTACTTTTGACCTTTTGCCACATTTAAGCTGCGCTTAGAAAATCAACTATCTATATAACTATCAATCTCTCTATCTTTCCCTATTTTGGAATCGTCGAGGTGAATGATACACAGAGAAGAATGAGTGTTTGCTTGATATATGTGCTCAGCACAGTATCCAGTGCTGAAGAATTTTATACAAAGAATATAGAACAATAATTTACAAACAGTTAACAAGATACAACTTACGAGCAATGAGCCAGTTCATCGGTTAGAGTGCTGAAAGGATGCTAGCTACTCTACAACACTATTCATTCAGATTAGAATTATTAGCATTTTTAATGTGGCTCATTAATCTGATTGTCTGATGGATCTCGAATTCACTTGCTTCTAATTTCTTAGTCAATGCTACAATGCTGGATCTTTCAAGATCTACTCTTCCTCTCGCCACTGTCGTATATTCTATTTATTACGTTATTGTCGATATCCAAAACGACTATAATTGAGAAGATTTCTATTGCTAACTCATATGGACTCTTGAGATTTTGGCTGTGTGTTTTATACAGTTCGTTGTATACCAGCTCGATATAACATAGTGACGTGGACTGTAAAACCTGAAAACCAATGTTGGTTCTCGGCTAGTTGTTGAAGATGTATATAATAATGTTCCTGTTAGTGAAACCATTTATATAATCATTCACTCCTTATATAAACATACTTAAATCCTTATCTCTCTATCAAATCTAATATTCTCAAAACAAATTTTACTTGCCACTAATGTTTCTTTCTACGATCATCACAGCGATATTTATGCACAAACTAAAGGTTTAAGTATGGGAAACTCTCTTGGTACGTGCTTCTCTAATTTTATTTTGTTGTATATAAAGACGACGAATACCAAGGTTACGGATGCTGTATAACCTGCAAATCAATGTTGTTGCTCGGCTTGAAATATAACGACTGACAAAATGTTTATAAAAATATATTCACTTGGGTTATTCCTTGAAATCAATGTGACGGTTGTGTGTAGAGAAGTGGTCAGAAGGGACACGCACATACGAACAAATGTAGACAGCACATCACTTATTCATCCATCAGGTGACGTGTCGTAGTGTAGAAAATATGTTCGAAGCTGACAGCACACACGCATCGAGAGGCAATAGGCCGCGATCGTCCGCGGTATTTCCTGCCTCGTTCTCCGTTTTGATTCAAATCCCAACTCAGCACCTACTGCTTACTACTATTAATTTATTTCTTATGTTAAGTCATATCCTAATACATTGTTTACATAATTCCAAAGCCCATATTATTTGACCTTATTTATGCTGATTTCAAAACAATCAAATATTTTCCTGACATGAGAAATTTTACCCACATTCTTAAATTTGACAACGATCAAATATTTATAAAAGCAATGACTATTTTTTTTTTGTTAGCAATTTGCAATTTTTTTTGTTGTTTCCTAAAAATACACTTCTTCAGGAAGTTATTAACCAGCTCAGACAATCTACAACATGTGGAGCATTGTTGAGACATGTTATATCCAACAATAAAAAATACTTATTTGGTCCTATTTAGCAATATTTTTCGTCCTTTATCAAGGGATATATGTAAACGCAAAAAACGTTGGTACTATAGACAGTAATGTGTGCTATCACTTTCACATATAAAGACCCTTTCACTAAATAGCTGCTCATACCTTAATTGTACATGATTTCCTGTGTGCTTTTTATATCTCATTTTTATTTCTATCGACATATCACTCTAACTCAAGCTTTTCTCATATATCTATCTTAATTTTTCCGTATGTATCACAGTCATTTCATATCAAACTATATATAATTCACTGTCTATATCTAGGTAAGATTGTCTGTCTGTTTCTGTTTCTCTCTTTCTCTCTCTCTCTCTCTCTCTCTATATATATATATATATATATATATCCCAGCGTGCTCGTATGTATCAGCCTCTTCATATCATACTATATATCAGTCTGTTACTATCTATATTCCTCTGTCTCTGTCACTGCAGGTCTTGCTCTTTCTCCATGTCAAGTTGTTGTTCTATTTATGTGTGTTCCTTATTTACTGTCTTCGTTTGAACATAGCTAACTATTGCACCCTGTACATATCTATCTATCTATCTATAAAATGTGATTTTGAATTATTATTTTCCATGTAGA